>JAVTVY010000288.1:0-36672 GCA_036873755.1 Hanleya hanleyi | reverse complement strand
CATCAGGTTTATTGTAAATATTTTATGATATAACATTTTTGTCTCACCCTCAGTGTTTTCTCTAAATAAAACGTTCTGTGCTCAAATATATATTTGTGTCTTCTTTTTCGGGAAAGTAAATATCTCGTGGCTACATACCTTTCATTACACGGATTTGCTATGGTACTAATAAGGTACTTCAAGAGCACTTCAGAAGTGCATATGAAAGGTATCCTTCTGAAGAAGAGTGGATGAAGTGCCTTGCCATATAAGGACATTGAAGTGCCTCAAATATTCTAATTAGGTACTTCAAGAGCACTTCAGAAGTGCCTATGAAGGTTACCCTTCTGTGGAAGTGTCGATGAAGTGCCTTTGCAGTACATAATAAAAATATTTGAGGCACACTTCAAAAGTACTTCCAAGTGACTTCATTGTGACTTCAATGCCCTTATATGGCATTGCTACAAAACAATACCCACACTGCAAGCACACTTCTGACTCTGAGCCTTGCACTTCAAGGTTAAAATATGGCCACACTTTAAAGTTACTTCAAAGACACTTCTGGACAGTAAGGGCATAAACCTGTCACGACTGAAGGAGCTGGGCCAATATGACCCAAATGATGAGATAGATAGGTTTGTATCAAACAAGTGGGGTTTTACATTGTAGTAAATGTGACTTCACTGATTAGTGTGACCTGAAAATATAATATGCTAATGATTCTATTTGTATATTATAATCTGTTGATATTATAAATCTGTGCATGTAAATTAGCGTAATTTAATTTCTAATAAGGCTTAATAAGGATGATTTCATCTAATGGCGAAGTTTAAGGATGGTATCTCCAACATTAACAGATTGTGTTGAAGACTGCATGTACATGTAGCATAGTCAAACCACGAATTCCGAGATGATTTCTGTTTATATCCAGGTCGGTACAACTCTGCATCAACTCGCCATGTACTCAACATGCAATGTCACTTAAAATAAAATAAAACGGTTATATAATAACTCTGTTATTTTCAAGTAAATTATTACCTGAAGTGTTACAACTTTCTGTGGTAATTGAGCAACAGAGGAATGTCTTGAAAAAGTAGATATATACTCTGTCGGGATCGATAAACGCAGACGTTACCATCATGGCCAAACATTTTTTTCAGCCAAACCCCGTCAAAATAATAACAAACCAAGGGAGACAACTTTGTAATTTTTTATTTACGTCCGGGACGCTCGGTCTAAAGCGTTTCGCCAGAGATCGCTGGCCTCACACCACTGCAGGTTCGAAACCTGGCCATGGCACTCGAGAAAGTTTGCCAGTTACTTGCAGATGGGCAGTGGGTCTCTCTGGCTTCCTCCACCACTAAACTGGCTGTCGCCGTATAAGTGAAATATTCTTGAGTGCGACATTGAAACCCAAAATCACTAACATATTTACATCCGTCTTCAAAGTATGGTAATCGAGTAGCAGAATACATGCCCTTCAATGGCTTCTGTCCATGAATATTAATTAGCTTACTGACTGAAAAAGGATTTTCTCCATCTTAAATGAAAAGTCCAATATTGTATTTTATACAGGATGCTGCTGGCATATGTTATGATACCACTTCTGCAGCGGGAGCTGGATACATTCAAAGACAGTGTGTGGAATACTCATAGAATACGGGCCCAGAAGGGAACACTCTTGCCAGATGGTGTATCAAATCATATCTATGCGTTCCCTGAAGAGTATGGCTTGGAAGACTGCAGTAAGTATACCATGTATACCAATGAAGAAAGCACAAGGATCCATCTTGATTTTGGGGGTGTGACCATCCCGGACTTCTGTCAGGCCCAGGTCCAGAAGCTCTTATGTCCTGCATGTAAATAGTCAGTCAGTTTGCCATGGGCAATTACTGAATAAACAGTACTTGTCAATGATCAGTCTGATTAAGTTACATCCCCAAATGAAATAACCGCTGATGCTGATTAGGGTCTGGGATAATCCATATCAAACAATTCTGTCAGACAAGCCTGTTTTGACCCTATTCAGAAACACAGAGGCACTATATGGATCCCCGTTCTGCACAACATTGGCGAAGGAGGTTCCATGTAGCGCCTCTCGATTACATGCATGTTGATGGTCAGCTCGGTATGAGTGTCGTGTGGAACCCATCTGACCCAGTAATCACAGGTCACAGTTCACCGACGGAATTATGATATAGATTGTCCTAGATTCAAAATAGTGATGAGCATTCTTTTTGGATATGTTTTACCAAGATTACTCGATAATAGATATGATAATAAATTTATTGTTTTTTAACACGTTAAAATGGTTCTCCGCCGAAGGGTATTGTCATCACCCTCTACATACGTCTATCTGTCAATCCATCACAGCTTTCTCGTTACCAACATATCTTCAGAATTACTTGCCCCAGGAACATCAAACCTGCTGTGCACATCCAGATGCTGGTGCCCCCCAGAAGCCAATTTAAATGGAGTCCTCTCAGTTTACATTTCGTAGAGTTGTGCCCCTTTACTGAATAATTTTCACTGCTGGAGTATTTGTTTTTTATTTACTGATTGATTGATTCTGGGCTTAATGCCGCACTCAAGAATATTTCACTTATATGGCGACAGTCAATTTTAGTGGTAGAGGAAGCTGGAGAAAACCACCGCCCATCGGCAAGTAACTGGCAAACTTTACACCTGCCATGGCCGGTTTCGAACCTGCAGTGGTGAGAGGCTACAGCGGTCTCTGACAAAACACATTAGACCGCTCAGCCACCGATGGCCCATATAATTTATTGCGATAACCGTACATAGCCGCCAAATTTTCTAATTGTATTTATGTACTCATCAGTTATTTGGGAACATTACCATATTTTCTTGAGGCTGCTGGGGTTTTCAGATGCACAGTTTCATATTCTCTATATTTCATCCGCAGATCATGATGGCTGGAGTGCCATTCTGGGTGCATTCCATGTACAGAATTCAAAATGATAGCTCTGTACAGTGTTATAAAATTATGGTACTTTATTCTTGTTTCAATATTAAACATTTGTTTTAAATATGCCACTGAATTGTCATTAATGATGAATCATTTATGATATATATGTGCTATTTTGTTTCATTGTATAGGTATTCCAGTTAGCGAAATGGAACTACAGAATGTTGCTATGCAATCAGATGTTCTAGATGTTGAGGAAGACCCAGAATTCCGAAGACAATGCGAAAGATTAGTCCCAAACCCAGATGAGCTGGAACCCAAAGATTGTAGCAAAGCTTTCCTTCGACTGAAAGAATTAAAGAACTTTCGAAACACAGAATCAGAATAGACAATAGGTTAAATAGGTTAAACTGAAGCAATGTAGTGGCTTGAAAGTTTTCTTGTTACATTGTAATCCCTCAAGTAGTTCAGAAATAAAAATAGGTAATTGGCTTCGAACAGACACTATGTTGTTTTTAGCTTGCCTGTACAAGTACAATATCGTGCCCATTGCCGTCCTTTGAGACCTGCAGTTTCTCCAGAGTATATTACAAATTCAGTTGAAATTCGGCATAGAGTGTTAAGAGGGGGATGATCTAGAATCTTTGCACAATCTTTTGTGCCCATTTCCTCCTGGGTGGTGCCATCAGGTGAGAATTTCTACATGTCACCCCAGAACGTTTGTGTAAGAGTGAGTGAGTGAATTTGGGTTTAATGTCGCACTCAAGAATATTTCACTTATACAGCGACAGCCATTTTTATACGCCCGCCAAAAGGAGGACATATTATGTGATGGCGGTTTCCATCTCCGTCCGTCTGTCCGTCCTTCGTGCCCGGTGAGGATTTTTGGTGAGGAAATGATGTGTCGCATCATCCTCCCCACAGAAAATGCTCCATTTCGCAGGCTCTATTATCCATCCCTGCCTCCAATAGCGGAAGTTGACCTTTACTACGTTGCTATGACGTATAGGGAAAACCCACGTACGCACGGTTCTGTTTGAATCCGGCCGAACAACTCCTTCAGTTTTGCACATGAGCGAATTACTTTTCGTATGCTCTGTCCAGATAAACAGGGAAAATAATCTCCAGATAATTCTTTTCAACGCTAGGTCACCAGAGGTACTATGCAGACTTAAAAAGTAATCGAAATATTCGGCAAACATCTATTTTACTATATATGATGTCACTTCCGGCGTTGTGCGCGAAGGCCCCGAATCCGGTCCAAAAATCTGACTGGTGGCTGGGGTACTATTAGACCCCCAGCGAGGTGGTTGGTGTCGCATACCAAGATTAAGGGAGAGGTCAGAAGTCAAAGGTCACTGGTCTATATCTGTGAACGTATATCAAAGGTCCATATCTGTGAACGTTTTCTATCCACAGTTGCAATTTTTTGTGAGTGGATACAGTTGGTGGAAACGATGTGTCGCGTACCGAAATTGAGGTCAAAGGTCACAGTGGCCTAAAAACCACGAAATCATTGAGTTTCCTATCTACAGTTGTAATTTTTGGTGACTGGATTTCCGGGGCCGAGGTGCTGTATACGAAATGTACGTAGGTCGAGGTCAGAGGTCAGTGTGACCGAAATTCAGGAAGTTATTAAAAAATTCTATTTTTTTTTGTAATTGGATTCAATAGGGGGAAATGAAGTGTCGCATACCAAAAATTAGGTCAAGGTCAAAGGTCACTGACCCCAAAACCAGGAAATTTTGAAAAACTTTTTTCTTTTGTCAGTAGATACATTAGGGTGACATGTGTCATGTACCAAAATGTAGGTCAAGGACACCGGGAGCGCAAAATTACGAAATTGTGAAAAATAATGATTTTTTGTGTTCATTGATAAATTAAGGTGGCTCCCTCGTTACAAGAATGACTTATGTGCAGCTTTTTGCGCATACCAATTGCCTCCCTTGTATTCGTACTCTTGTGAGCGAATGAGATACTTTGACAGGCAACGTTTACGTTCCAGCGACTTCTTTTGTAAGCAATTAATAACTTTCCCTTGTGACGTCATAACGTCGAATGGCAAACTCCTTCATTATAAATGGCGGGGAAAAGTGTGGGAGTAGGTGGCTTCAGAGCCTCATTCATGTCCTTCTTTAGATGGTGACCTACATTAAAATTGAATTATTAAAAAACTACATGTTCCAAGGAATACATATTAAAACAAGCCTTCTGAGAATCCCAATATATCGCCTTGCGGGGTCATCCGCCGAAGCTGCAACAGTATTGAAAGCATAAATGTAGAGCAAACAATGTCTAGAATAGGTGATGTAGTACAGATAATAATGTCTGGAATAGATTATCTGGTACAGACTATAACATCAGTCCCATGTGGGATTACTGCCATATAGGTTAATCCCATGTAGGATGGATAGGTCAGTGCCGTGGGATTACTGCTGCATAGGGCAGTCCAGTGTGAGATTACTGCTTGATAGGTCGGTCCTGTCTGGGATTACTGCTGGATAGGTGAGTCTCCTAAGGGAATACTGCTGGATAGGTCCGTCCCGTGTGGGATTACTGCTTCATAGGCAGTCCAGTGTGGGATTACTGCTGCATACGGCAATTCTGTGTGGGATTACGGCTGGGGAGGCCAATAACTTGTGGGATTACTGCTGGGTAGGCTAACCCTGTGTGGGATTACAGGGGGATAGGTCAGTCCCATGTAGGATTATGGCTGGATAGGCCAGTGCCATTTGGGATTACTGCTGGATAGGTCAGTCCCGTGTGGGATTACCGTGGGATAGGTCGGACCTAGGAAAACATGAAACATGTCCACCAAGTTTTTTAATCATCCCACGAAAGGTTCAGGAAACTTTCCATGTACATGTACATTTGCCCAACAAAAACCTTATCAATGGAAACGTACAAAGTTTAAACTGCGATAATTAGGACAAAAATTCATATTTAATAAATAGCACATGCGCAACCTCGAATCACAGTGAACATGTATAGCAAGTGTCAAACTCATCTAATGAAAGCTGACAGCTTCAGGTGTACATGTATATACATGTACATTATCATTGGCAGATTACTTAGACAAAACCTTCAAAATTCGAACAAAAAATTATATTTCATCTAAATAGCACAGGTACATCCTCTAATCATAAGAAACATGTGTACTAAGTTTCATAATCATTCAATGACAGCTGACAACTGCAGCCAACTTTCTAATTACAGATGTACATGTGCACTTCAGCTAAACGCAACACTCTTATCATAGAGATTTTAACATTGGAGCACATAGGAGCACCCCAGCGGTGGTACCCCTAGGTGGAATACACACCCCCCATATTTTTTATTGTTTTAATATTTTTCCTAACTTTTTTAGATTTTGTTTGAATTTGCTAAACCAAAAACCTTATCATTTCCAGGCCACCGACACCGACGACGACATCCTCTTCCCCCCCTCACAATATCTCCCCTTTACTTCGTAAGGGGAGATAAAAATGAGAAAATTGACAGAACTTTTGAACATTCTGAAAACAATTATGTCTCAAGTAATGGATGTTTTATATAGTATTCACATTGTACCAATTTGCCACAGGTACACATTCTTCAAGCTGAAAATTAGACAAAAGTAATCTGCTATGCCCCAATTTTTATATCATTTTCTAATCTAGGATGAACTTCCTGAGCAGTACAAAAAAATATGAAAAAAATGACGTGACTTTGCACCGAAACCGGGAAGCCACCATAAGGGGAGATGTGTCATGTACCAAAATTTAGGTCAATGTCACTGTGACCCCAAAATCAAGAAATCAATAAAAGTGACATTTTCATATTTTGTTGAAGATGAAGTCATGTAATGCGATGGCGAGTTCTGTCCATCTATCCGTATATTCATTCATGAACATTTGTTGTCCGTGCGATATCTCTAGTTTCAATATATGGATTGATACCAAACTTTGGGTATACCTTACTCGCATGGCAAAGAGAAGCCATATTCATTTTGAAATCAATTTGGTCAAGGTCACAGACCCCCAAAACTGATTCCAGTTCAGCTGACTAAAAGTGTTAGGTTGGAATATTCAGAGTTGTCTCCCCTACGTATGGCATTTGTCCTGTGAAGTGTCTCCTCTGTTTGACACATGTAAGAAACAGCTACATTTAGTTAAACTGTTGTGAAAAATAAATAATACATTTACTAATTTAACCGGGAGATGGGTCCTGTATGAACCTGTTTATTAACTCGAGAACAAAGGTTTACTTCATCAGTTTCTCCACATTTTTCTCGGCTTCCTTCCTAAGTTACCATTTAATATAAGATGTGATATGTTACATTATCAAAATCAATGCCATTAAACAACCTTGAAATTTGGACCAGTGTAATTCCTGCTGTACGGGCGTACATTGAAGCGCCTTGGACTCCTGTTTGTGGTGAAGGAAGCCGAAGAGAACCACCGCCAAATAACTGACAAACTTTCACACATGCCATGTCCAGGGTTCAAACCTGCAATGGTACGAGCCTACAGCGATATCTGGTGAAACGCTATAGATCAATCGGCCACCGAGTGCCCCATCTCTGGAAGATATCTCCGGAACTACAGACAAAATTTCTCAAATTTGGACTCTGTACCCTGCATAGTAGTACCTCTCTGTTTCGCTTCATTCTTATGTTGACAACATCTGATTAAAACTCAGACTTAATAACCGCTCCTCTGTCAGACATGTCGCTAATTATGATCTGGGACAGTCCCCATAACGCATCCGTCAGATGAACTCCGAATCAAATAGTTTCCGTGTCAAATAGTCGCCCAATGAGACGCCTCGTAGTATAGCATGTTGGCTTATCTCCTAACATTAACGTTGTTGTTGCGATGCAGTTATGAACTGATTTTATGAAACAAAATAACCGTACCTATATATTCAGCAATGCAAGAAATATCCCTTGAGTTTTAATCAGATTGATGTTGACATAGCCACTGCAACCATTCGACATGATGTGTGAAAAACTGCGTCGACAGGACAGCATCTCACCAGACAGGACAGCAGGACACACCCTGCTATGTGCATGGGAGGTTGTGATTGGTCCAGACTTCGTGTCAACTTATCAGTGACAGCCATCGTCTGCAATGATTGTTCAAGAGTAGCAAGTTTTAGGTGGACAGCGCCAGATGATTTTTAGTCTGAAAAGGACACAATTTTATGCAATAAATATCTTATCTCATCATGTTGAATCGTTGCAGTGGTTATATCAGCGTAAGAATGAAACTAAAGATAGAGGCACTGCCGTACAGGATAGGTTCGATAAACAGACAAATTGGTACACATGCACCTCTAGTGGACACTCTTGTACCCATTATATATACGACAATACATTTATAAGAACAACATCAGATGAGAATGAAATCCTAATTTGAAGAATTTAATATCCTTAAAACCCGAATTCAATTCAGATTAATATTACAATCATTTACATTCTTACTGATTACATCTTCAATTAAATTAATCTTCAGTTCAATTATATTTAGGGAGCTGATATTAATGAACTGAACCTTTGAATAATGTGGCATATCATTAAATTTTTTGAAATATTATAACTATGAACTTCAAACGATTCGTGAACAGTCTCAAATTGAAAACTATTACGTGTAGTGTACACTAATGGTTTCCTAGAATATGACACAAAATACAAACGAAATGCATAAAAATGGAGTTCCTTATAAGCAATTACTCGTCACTGATGAGGTGAAGAAAACTCAAAATTTAACTCAACATGACAAAGTCAACCTCAAACTTTTTTTTCCTAATTGTCTCTCTGAACATGTTTAAGTCGATTTAATCCAAGCAGGTTGCAACATCTGTTGCAAGTATGCCCTGCAACGAAATTGTTAATGCCCATTACTGAGAGGTTTCCAGTGCAGTACAGAATTTCATTGTTATCAAAGAGTTGTGCAGATGCAATTTCTGGGTCGAAACATTTATATCCACAACCCTGAATATCGACCAATAGGAGCTTTTCTTCTGACTGCTCATAAGAAAAATGTGCCAGGGATCCTGCTTTTTGTCCAATAACATATTCTGCATCCACACAAAGTAAACCTGTATTGTTTATGTATTTGGTGAAGCTCCCCTCCACAAACTGTTCAACCGTGACACATTCCTCTTTTTGAATTTCACCATAATAAATGGACTGGTATTTGAGAACCTCTCCAAATGAATCGAGATGCTCCAATTTAACTCTGTTTTCAACTTGACTTGCAAAATTTCTTGCAAGGCTGTGCATTTGTACGACCTTGTGAGTGTGGTCCTGGATAGTCTGTTCGGTATTTCTAATTCCTTCCAGGGCTTCAGGGAGATAACGTGTGATGACCCATTTGTGCTGAGCAAATTCAAGATGTTTACTGGTAGCCAAGAAAGCCTTTCTGAATCCACCGCTGGCGAACTCTTCATCTTCAAAAAACTCCACAACAGTTGGTACCATTGACCATGTCATATGGTCCAAGTCAAAACTAAATAAACTCACAACTGTTGTGGATATCTTGTTGCTCAGCTTACCCAGCTTTAACATGTCTGTCACTGACAAAGACTTTGGAAAATATACGCTGGTAGTGGTAGGGGGGCTTACGGGTGTTTTACGTAGATCGGAAGGTGTGGAAAGTTTGTCTGTTGAAGTTGACAAGCTTCTCGAACGAGCTGTATTCCTCTCGACTGGAACTGGGCTGATTTCATCCAATTTCAAATCTTTATCCCCTGTTAAAGTATCAGACGACGAATCCCTTGGAATAAAGCGAATGTGAATCAATTTAATATCGGGAATTTGTCCCACACTTTTACACGATGGTGCCTGTTCCCCTGCAAGGATGTCGCTTGCAAAAAAATGATGTTCGCATGCTCGTTTAATGTTCTCCATTGACAATTCGCCTTCGGCTTCGCTGCTGCTAAACGGCACGAATTCTCTTGGTACGATTCTTGTATATTTCTGGGCCTTCCCAGACACAGAGCATGACAGGCGTTGAACGGTCATTTATTCTCCCTTTATTTTACAAGGAATGTTTTCACCGTCACCCTTCTTCAGCCGTTTAGCTTTCACTTTTGCCGTAAGTTTCTTCCAAGCTTCTGGGCCTGACATTTTCAAAGTTCAGCGCCTCTGACACAGAAAACCAAACAAGGTAGATAATTCGAGCCATGAAGCATGCTGGGAAATTGGCAGCTGTCGGCTTGGCAGTTCTCGTACAGGTAGATTTTTTTTGTGCGAAAAAAACAAATTGAAACAAAATAAAGTAAAACGGGGGAAAAAATAAATATAAAAAAACAAGTAAAACGAAAAAAATTAAAATGAAAAACAAAATCTGAAAATAAAAAAAAATAAAATAAAATAAAAATTTGAAAAGAAAGAAAGAAAAACTTAAATCAAATAAAAATTCACAAAAGATGGGGAAGATAGGTTGAAAAACTGATGAATTTACAGAAAAATTCTAGTGGCAGCTGTCGGCAACCATACTCATGTATCGAAGTAGTATTTGCATTTTTCTAGTCTTGTGAACATAGCTTACAAAGCTTACAATCAAATGTTTTTGTTTGCTGAAGCCGATAAGTCTGTTAGGAGGGGAGTGGAAGCAAGCCTGCACCAGTGATCAATTTTCGAAAAGAGGAATGCCATTTTATAATTATGTTTGTTCAAAGAAATTGGTGAACGATTCGCCAAAACATTCTGTAATACAGACGTGACTGGTCGAAACGACAACGAATGAGAGATCCATCTATCATGTGGGCTGCACCTTGTCCCATCTACCCCTCCGAGAGATAGGAAGAAAATGTAGATCATAAAAATAAATCGATCCTTTGTTCCCTGTTATCAGTTATTGCTTTTCGTCTGGTGGAATACAACCTATAATCTCATTAAGATGTAATTAGTTTCACAAGATGAGTTATCCAAGAATATCGCCTCTGCAAAGAAAGCATCGCCAAATTGGAATACTGGGATATTCAAATACTGTTAATTTGGCGTCCTGGAAAGAGTATCTCCTTTAACTGATACAAATATGCGCAAAATCCTATTATAGTAATTGGTACTTCCCTCACTTTCACAACTGATAAGATGTGTGGCGACTCCCAGGCATTAAAAGTCGAGGTATGCGTATTGTTTTAATCAGTCATTCTGATGATATATTGCTCGCTCTTAGTGTTTTTCGCATTCACCAAACGCTATATAGACGATCTTCTCGCTGTGGATAATCGCTATATAAATGACGCAGTGAAGGATATATATCCACCTTCAATGGATTTGAAGAAAACTACAGATGGCCCTGACGACATATCAAATTTGGACATATACCTCTATAGAAATGAAGCGAGCCTTCTCTCTCGTCGACTTTATGACAAAAGAAATGGTTATAATTTCGACATCGTAAACTATCCCTTTCTGGACAGTAATATTCCAGTGGGACCTGCCTATGGCGTATACATGTCTCGCCTAGTAGCATTTGCTCGAATCCCGTGTTAAATGTGACGATTTTAATAAACGTGACAAAAATTATTGCAGAAACTTATAAAACAGGGCTTTACCACCAAACGCCTTCACTCGAATTATCTCAAATTTGGCGATGCATATCGCATGCTGATAGCAAAATACGAGCGTAGCGTGCAAGATCTATGACGTTACGTTTCGTAACTTGTGTCTAATTCCGCTTAACCGGGGGCTATGGGCGTATCAACCCTTGTACTTCAAGATTCGCATGGTGTTCATTTGAACAGACACAATCAAAACATGACTGAGAGAAATCCTTCTCTAGATGACGACTTTACAACGAATATCATATGGATTGAGAATACTGATCAGCGATACGGATTTGATAGTTTTGGAACATCGTGATGTCTTGCCGGCATCATTGAACATCGTTGACCGCTTCTCTCTTGCAGGAAACTAGCCTATGTTTATGTATACTATGAATGTTTTTTGAATTTGGTGCTAATGCTGTTATATGGAACATGGAATAGGTATTTGGATTATGTACGTGGATATTCCTTAATGGACGAACGGCTGAATAATGAATGACGGGCCAGACGCTTACGCTTGTAAGTTTTTTTTTGCAAATGTAACTTGATGTAATATTTAATACATAGTACCTCTCAAAAGCACCTAATAGATCAATTATATCTCGTGTCATCAAAATCATCGTAGGACAAAAGATCTTTCACCAGGCCTGACATTGACGTCGGTATCAGTCATCTCTATCTTATTTGTAAAAATCTATGTGATTGTAGTCTTAAACTGTGGTTAAACTGGCGGAGAATGAAGCACTTGGTTGATGTCGGGCCGCACAGATGTGTGTCTCAATAAGAACTTGCATGCTGCTAATATTTTCCCCTTTTGGGGCCTTTCTTCTACCTAACGCTCACACATTTCACCATTTTTCATCGGATTACTTTATAGTGCTATCACATCATTGCTCTAGGATACTTGTATTCAATATCGCTCAAGCTGGTCTGTGTGTTGAAGTCATGGATTATGTCCACATGCACATCTACAATAAAAGCGCAACTGAGATACAAATCATCATGGGGACCATTTTGGTTCTTGTGATGTCTTTAGTTATGCAGTCAGAATATTGTCTTGCGCGGTGATGTCAACTTCTAATCAGTACGACGGCATCTTTTCCCACCACCTTTATATGTTGCTTTTAATTAACATTCCTTCAAATATACAAACGGTACAGGAACATGGAAGCGCTGTTATTGAGTATTATATATTTAGAACTTTCAAATGTTTCATGAAAAGGTGTAGCAGATATTTATATATTTTCATGCAAAACGTTTATTTGTTTATTCAGCTGAATACTGATCAGCGATACGGATTTGATATTTTTGGAACATCATGATGTCTTGCTGGCATCATTGAAAACTGTTGACCGCCTCTCTCTTGCAGGAAACAAGCCTATGTTTATGTACACTATGATTGTCTTTTTGAATTTGGCGCTAATACTGTTATATGGAATATGGAATAGGTCTTCGGATTATGGACGCGGATATTCTCTAATGGACGACGGCTGAATTATGAATGACAGACTAGACGCTTGTAATACAATTAAAATTCTGGAACTTTCTTGTTTCAAGAAGAGGTGCAGCAGATATATTTTATCCAAAGTTACTTTCTTTACTTAGCTGTGATATAGTATGCATGTAACTATCTGATACCTGTCTAACTACCATGGGCCAATAGCTATATGTTTGGTTACCTGTATATTAACTGATGGTATGAGTATGTGTAATCTGCAATCAGTACTAACATGAACAGCTACAATAAAAGCGTGACTGAGAATAAAAAACATCACAGGGATCATTTTTGGTTCGTGTGATGTTTTTAGATATACAAAACAGATCATTGTTCGGTGGGGTTATAGAATTTCTTGTCGGTACTTCTGCATCTTTTCACCGCCTTTATATAATGCATTTAATTCATATGTATTGTAATTTATTCAATTTGTTGACAGTTCCATTTTAAAATATTGATCGTGGATTTTGATGAAAACCTAGACCTAAAAAATACAAAGTAAGCTAATGGATACTATGGCATTTATGCTTCATAGATATAGACAATCCAAGAATTACAAATCTTCCAGAAGAAAAACTTATCACTAAACATGTCGTTCACTCATGCCAAAATATATTGATTCCTCATGGCCAGTTTAAAAAATTCGATCAACATATTTGTATGTCAGCTGTATACACGACGCATAAATATTGTATTCAATAGTTGGACATGTTCTTGATGATTTCATTTCGATTTATAATCACGTGGTCGAATAGGATATCCCAGTAAACTTGATAAATATATAAAATAACTCAGGTTTAAGAATAGGCTTCAGTCCTTTTCGAGACTTCCGTCATATTCACACTGAGCAGTATATGAACAGCTCCATAAACAGACATGAGATGTAAATCTTACCAACTGTGACAAGTATTATTCAGAATTAGAGCCATCTATCTCCAGATTACCTAATAGTTTCTGAGATCTGATATAGTGGAAGAGATTCAGTTAATGACCATGTACTTTATGCCTGAGGCAATAGGTTACGTTATTGTCCATACTGACAGTGATTCGTAGTAAACTTAATTAGAACAAAAAAGTCACTCTAGGTTGATATAGATGTAGATTAGTTTAGTCATCTTGGATTATATTATTTCTTTCACTTCAAAGTATTTATCTGACACATTAGCATTTATTACGTATATCAGCACTATATTTTAACATACATAGCTTATCTATGTCAAACATGACCAATATTTTTTACATTTTGAACCAGCTATGACCAGTTTTAGCGAAATTCTTTTATAATGGGAGATGGCATCATTTAGGTAGTTTTTGATCCTATCTTGTGCCTGGAATCACATTAATCATCCTGCTGGTTTGTTTCTGGCGTGATAAACTACGATCGAGTCCATAATGATACGACTTTAACATGTTTATATGGCACAGTCGATCGAATACGATCGAGGGGGGCATCCCTTTTGTATATTAAGTAAAGGAAACATTCATTATTTGTGAGGAGAGTAACAATGTAAAGCTTATGAAAAGAAAATTTTAAAATGGCCCTAGGTGGTGCCTCCGATAGGCGAATCGGCACCGAAACATTCTCAAACAATAACTTGGGAAGGTACCCGCATACCAAATTTGGAAAAATCCGTTCAAGTTTTCAAAAGTTATTGTCCGGAAACTCACCTATATGGGATCTGCACGAAGAGCAATCCCGAGTGAGATCTTCATGGAATGTACCAATATATCATTAATTGGAGAAAAATCCGTTCAGGTCTTCAGAAGTTACGATTCGGAAACGCAATTTTAACCCGGCCCACAGGTGGCGCCACCTATATGCGGATTGGCACGAAAAACAATGCCAAGCAAGATATTGAGGCGAGGTACCCACGTACCAAATATGGAAAGAGTCTGTGTAGGTTTCCAAAAGTTATTTTCTGGAAACACCATTTTAACTTAGCCCCAAATGACGCCACCTATACACGAATCGGCACAAAAAACAATATCAAGCAAGATATTGAGGCAAGTTACCCACACACTAAATTTGGAAAAAACATTCAGCTTTTTCAAAAGTTATTCTCTGAAAATGCAAGTTTAACTTGGCTACAACGTGCCCCCATCTACAGGCACATCGGCACGAAAAAAACATCCCAAGCAAGATCTTGTGGTAGGGACCCACTTACCAAATTCGAAAACAATCTGCTTTTTCAAAGGAATTATTGTCTGGAAATAAAATGTTATCTTTGGCCCCAGATGGTGTCACCTACAAACAGATCGGCATCAAAACCAATCCCAAGCGAGATCTTCAGGCAAGGTACCCATATGCCAGATTTGGAAAGAATCCATTCAAGTTTTTAAAAGTCATTGTCCGGAAATGCAATTTTAAATTGACCCCAGGTGGCTCCACCTACATGCGGATCGGCGTGAAAAACAACGTCAAGGGAGATATCGAGGCGAGGAAATCACACCGCGTACCAAATTTGGAAAGAGTCGGTCCAGATTTTTATAAGTTATTTTCTGGAAACACCATTTCCACTTAGTGCCACCTGGAGGCAGATTCGCACGAAAAACCATCCCAAGGAAGATCTTGAGGCAAGGGACTCAAATTCGAAAAGCAAAATCTGTTTGGTTTTTCAGGAATTAATGTCTGGAAGTAAAATTTTAACTTTGTCCAAACGTTCTTCTTACCTGTAGCTCCTGGAGATATTTTTGAATTAATGTATCTATGTCAGTGGTTTTAAAATCAACAAGGCCACAGAATCGGTAAAATCCATTTATGGGAGAAATGTACATGTACATGTGCCCGATCCTAAAATCACCATACTGTACACGACTAAATGGTACGACTGTGAAAAAAGGCACTGAGTGCATTTTAGATGCAAATGGTTTCAGAGGTCATGCCCCAACAGTGACCTTTCTGAGGCATGGCTGTGAACCAATCACTGATGGGCTAGCTATGCAAATGATAATACGAAATTGGTGCCCAAACGGAGACAGCCACCTTACAATAGCTCCAGATGGAAATTTTGCATACATATAGTGATAAACGGATTCAAAGTTATTCGACGGGAAAGGAAAGAAGAAGAAGAAGAAGAAGAAGGAGAAGCGAAACACAAGAAGAAACGTAAGAAAGAAGAAGCTGACAAACACATGAGGCATCGATAGGAATGCCTAATTTACTACACCAGTACTGTAAATGACTCAAATATATGGACTTTTTATTCCTCTTGAAAAGTTCATGGCACACAAGGTAAGACGAATATATACCCCAAACAAAACATTTATATGCCAAATATTCATATTGGATGAGCAACTAATTTTTGCAAGCTTCTCTCTTTCAAGTAAGTTATGATTTCCATTTTTATCCGTTTAAATATGCTTGGTATCGTGACACAGATAACCACCTTAATTTCAAATCTTGGTTACACAGAAAAGATTTATTTCTCTAATCGTAACACCCAATAAAGATATGAGAAATAATTAATAGGTACACTATATAATACGGCAATTCAAAAGATAGAACGGATCCCATGATTGTAATTCATTTGGAGGAAAAAGTAATTTACTATAAACTAATCTATAACCTTGTCTAAGAAAACTGCCCTTAGTGATACAAAACAAATCACTCTTGCAACCCAGGCATCTCATTCATTAAGCCAACGGTTAACTAGTGTTCCTTCATCCCAATCTAGTAATTTAGGTGACGAAAACAAAAGAACGCACATTGATTATATAGTTATAAGCCCTAAAATTGATGTGCCACATGGTCGCTCATGGTTGAAATCTGCAAGAAAATGGTCTTCAGAGAATTGGCGGTGTTATGACAACATATTTCCCCGTGTACTGATTTTTGTGTTACATATTAGGTACCATTATGAAGGTATGTGTATGGGCTACCACTTTATAGAAAATTGAATTTGATTCGTCGAAGTTCATCTACTATGTAGGTCAGTAGGTCATTACCTTGATTTTAGAATGAAAAATTGGGGATTTGTTCTATATTGTCAGCTATGTAAAATGAAAAAGATACCAATATCAAAAAAATTAACAGCTGTAGATTCTCTACAGACGATGTGCCAGGTTTTGACGAAATAATTTTGTCATCTGCTTTTAACTACTTCTTCACAAAGATTGTTTACCGATCGAACTAATTTTGAATAAACATGACGTTTAGGGGGATGGTAACATTATCAGACGTGTACCGAAATATGTTGACTAAATATTGCAATTAAGATATCATTGTGAAGCTATGCGTATGGGCTATGCTGCACATGGATCAGAAGCGTTTAATATTACGAACAGGTGTCATTTATGTAGGTTAGTAGTTCACCATTCTGTCTAGAGAGCTCAATTCATGATATGCGTTGATTTTGCTAGTTAATACTTAGGCGAAATCCATACATCTGTGACTCATGTATTGTTCTGTGGAATTGTTTTCCCATGAGAAGACTTATGATTCGTTAAGGATAATCCAATGAATGGGTCAAATGGCCACAGCATCACTTTGAGGCGCACATAAGGTGTGTGACATGGGTAGACATATCGTTCATGTCTTATCACACTATCAAAACATCAGGACCACGGGAATGGAACAATCTGCCCTCGACGATGAAACATTTGAATTCATCATATCTTTTTAAATCAAAGCTGAAAACATATTTAATTGAACGCAGCCGCCATAATTAAAAATTCTGTCACAGTGTGCATTTGGTCAGTCACTCATTTATCACATATCACCTGCCACAAGTACATGTAGCTTAATACAATCTTGTCACGTATTTATATAGGAAAAGAACAAGCCCCATGGGGTTTTATTCCCACCGATGACTTACTAGTTGTAATACTAAGTAATTTATAGAATATGATTATATTCCACAACTAGGCTCTTCAATATTTATGTACTGTATACTTGGTGAATCTAATAAAAAAATTGAAACAAACCTACCCATGTTTCGCCCTAGAATAATGCGTATAGGCATGGTCTAACACAATATCACAATTAAAATTATCTATACCGTGGGTTGACGTTTATCCTAACACAAGCCCCTTTTCTTTTTGGGATGATGGACTAAACAGTGCATTTGTTGATAAATTCATTATCAATTAAGCTGCACGAGCGCACCATCAACACTTCGATAATAAATTAAATTGGTGATAAGGGATTCGAACGATTCTAAGTGTTATTTTAATTGCAAGGAAAAAATGCACGGATGGCAATGAACGACAATAAAACAGTGGGCAGTCTGAGATTTATATAAAGAAATCACTTTTAAAAGAAAGAACAAGCCCCTGCCTTTCAAACAAATTGTCACCTTATTGAGCGTCAAGCACAACACCCTTGCGGATTACGACTCGCGACTCAACAACATCGTATCCATGCTCATCCGGATTTTCCATAACCAGATCAACCAACCGTTGATAAAAGGTGTCCAAAATTTCTAGGTTTCTCCCCTCTGATCTGTGGGTGGCCAATCCTTGGAAGAACGACTTTTCTGTGTATGTTCGCAGGAGATCAACGTACTTTTCCGTTAGTTCTCCCAAGGCTTCTTTAGGTCCTCCTACAACGATATCTTGAGAGATGTATTGATTCGACAGATTTATTTATCTCAGGTTATATTCCGCCCTCGAGGTGATTATTTCTAACTAGGGTATGAAGTCACTTTGTCTATTCCAGTTTGTATGGTTGACCAGGTTGACCAGGTTGTATGAGATGTTAACATTCATGCCCCAAAGTGAGGGGAAAAATCTCCAAACTTGGCACACCCATCACTTGAGGCATGAAGAAAAATATCAGAACCTACGATGCCCTCTAGCTCCAAAAGGGCATCTGAGGGGGATATTTTCGTTAATAAAATAATTAGCTTCCCAATAGCTTCGATAGTTTCCTTATTTTTAAGGCTAGGAAAGTGAAACTTGCCGCATTATATATCTGGTCCAAGTACAGAATCCAAGATGGCGGATCCGATGATATCAGATAGACGTTATTCTAAAAATAAACCATGTTGAGGGCAAATCTTCGAATTTTTAATATGTGCAATTTTCTTGGATGAATCTGCTTGATAAATTGGTAAATGAGTATCTGGTTTTAGATGAAATAGCATTAGGCGATTACGTAGAAATGTCAGCAATGTTGAAGAAATATGACAAAACTCTGCTCCGCGGATTATGCAACAGACTCACGTGACAACAATATGGCCAGCTATAACGACACGATAACGTTATATATCTGGTCCAAGTACAGAATCCAAGATGGCGGATCCGATGATATCAGATAGACGTTATTCTAAAAATAAACCATGTTGAGGGCAAATCTTCGAATTTTCAATATGTGCAATTTTCTTGGATGAATCTGCTTGATAAATTGGTAAATGAGTATCTGGTTTTAGATGAAATAGCATTAGGCGATTACGTAGAAATGTCAGCAATGTTGAAGAAATATGACAAAACTCTGCTCCGCGGATTATGCAACAGACTCACGTGACAACAATATGGCCAGCTATAACGACACAACTATGAAGTGATAGCTCTTAGTGTTTCTGCGTGTTTGAGAACCGGAGATAAGTTGCAGCTGTTCATGTGAAGATTATGAAGTATTCACACGGCCCCTAGTACCGGCTAAACTGTATTAGATACGCTAGCTCGGAGCTGCACTCATCTGATGTTATTTGATGAGCACCGAGGACGTCTGATGGAGCGGGCCTCGGGGACTAACAGTCTACCAGCAGAATCCTACCATATATAGGACATAAATTGTAGCGATACGCAAAGAGGTGAGAAAAACTGACGTCTGGCGACTAAAAAGCAACTATATGACTGTACAGGAAATCTGCCCTCGGCACCTCAAATTCAGACTCGAGAATACGGTGGATTCTCGGACGTAGCCTTGCTATCTCAGCCGCGTTTTAATGCAGCTGTTCATTCGAGGACTATGAAGTATCCACACGTCCCCTAGCACCGGCTTAAGTGAATTAGATACGCTAGCTTGGAAGCTGTGATGACAGATCAGCTCAAACAAATAATTCATCTGATGTTAATTGATGAGCATCGGGGACGTCTGATGGAGTAAACGCATCAACACGGGGTAAACCTGGTAAATGCAAGAATACCCAGTAAAAACTAACCTGTAATTCCCGTCGTCGTACGGCTTAAAATTTCCATCAAAACAATGAACGTACATATATATGTCGAATGACAAGTACAGGGGGCGGATCTCGGGGACGAACAGTCCACCAGCAGAATCCTACCGTATACAGGACATAAATTGCAGCGATATGCAAGAGGTGGGAAAAATTGACGACGTCTGGCGAAATTCACTGTGAAGTGGGAGCTTAAATCCACCAAGTTCAATTAATTTAAACGGGAACCCACATGACAAATTGAAACTTTTGAGGGAAAAATATGTTGTTGCCATGTCTTCCCTGAGCATTGTAAAATTTATTTAGATTTTTGAGTCTGGTACAAATTTCGTATGCAAATGAGCTTTGATGGTGTCATACAAATAGAGATGATTCGATCAATTTTTGCATGTCAGTAACATTGTGTTTCTAAGTTATTGGATATCAATCTTGCGGCATGGTTATCACGTGCACCAACTATTTCAGAAATATGGTTAGCACAGCAACTGGTAACCAAGCCTTTTATCCCAGGAAGTTGAAGTGTTGAAGAGATTTTTTTACATCAATATGTATTGCATAGGCCTTGACTGTTAGTGTGACTGAGATGTATCATACTCTAAATAACGACTTTATAATGTATATCATATTAATTAGGAATGCTGATCGGCGATACGGATTTGATATTTTTGGAACATCATGATGTCTTGCTGTCCTCATTGAAAATATGTCTTGCAGGAAATTAGCCTAGTGTTATGTATACTATGATTTATCCTTTTAATTGCGTGCTAATGTTATTATATGGATTAGGTCTTTGGATTATGAACGCGGAAATTCTTTAATGGACGACGGCTGAATGTTGAATGACGGACTAGGCGCTTGTATTTGTTACTGCATATTACAATTAACCCCATTTCTCTCAATCTCCAGGATAAACATTTTACGACAAAAAAAAGTTCTATGCTTTCATTTTTTTGCGAGACGGAAGGCGGAATATGGGATCGATAGCGGGATTTTGATCTCTATGTTCTCAAATTACCCAGATGGCAAGAAGGGAAACGGGAGCGGTGCACAAGTCGGAACTTCAATGGCTGATGATGTAAACGCCTCAACATGGGGTAAACCCGGTAAATGCAAGTATACCCAGAAAAACTAACCTGAAATGCCCGACGTCGTACGGCTTAAATTTCCCACCAAAACAATAAACCTACATATGACTATTGATTGATTGATTGATATTTATTCACCATATACCAACATAACAATAAATATAACAATGGTAAAATAATGGTTCAGATAATACAATATATATATACATAATGGTTGGTGTGATAATGGCGGGAATAAAACCCAGATGGGCTTGTTCTATCCCATAATAATTTAGTGCATATTATAATAAAAAATAAATTTAAGTATATAAATATATTTACTAATAATATAATGGTGAATTATATGAGCTCAGAGAGATCAATAACATTTGTTTTGAACGTATATACAAAGGAGAGGAGAGGATAGGTGTACTTGGGGAACATATGATACAATGATATATATAACTATGATTATTTGATAATATGATTATTACATATTTATATAAACACACATGTACACACACGTACGCACACACACACACCAATATATATGAGACTTAATGTAATGATATAATTTTTTATAGTAGGCTATTGGATGGTCATTTTACTTTTAGTTTTGAATGTCGCGAGTTATTAGGTGGTATTTTAATCTTTTTTTGAATAATGATATGGAAGTAATTGACTTGAGTTCTGTGTTAAGTTGGTTCCATATTCGCGGTCCTTTGATATAAGTAGTATAAAATGATAGTTGAGAATTGTAGAACGGTCGATAAAGATTGAGGTGTTTCTGTCGTGTTTGGTATTGATGAATGTTTTGCAGTCTGGTAAAGTAAGTTCGGAAACGATTTGGTAAAGAAAGTGGTTGGTGTATAGCTTTGTGGATTAAATTTAGGATTACATAGTCGTTGATTTTATTGAAAGTTAACATGCTTAGTTGGATGAATAATGGTTGAGTATGTGCGTATTTAGTTTTTTTGCAAATGATACGAACCAGTCGCTTTTGTAGAACAGTAAGTGGGGCAGTGTGAGTAGGAAAGGTATTCGCCCATATTAAATTGCAGTATGTAACGAGTGCGTAAAATAATGTATAGTACAGAGTGATTAATGTATTTTTATTGACACAGTCCTTGATATTATTGATTACTCCGATGTTTCTTGATAATTTTGAGCTTAGTTTGCTTATGTGTGTTTGCCAGTTGAGTTTGTTGTTAAAATATACTCCTAAAAATTTGAAATTTTCAACAAGTTCTACGTCAATGTTGTTAATTCTTATAATTGGATGAAACGAAGATGACGAACGATGCGGCTTAAAGAATATGCATTTTGTTTTGGAAACATTTAGAGAGAGCTTATTGCAACAAAACCATTCGTATAATTTGCATAATTCCACATTCATGGTTTCAGAAAGGAGTTTCGGGTCGGAGGAAGAGTAGGTAATACTCGTGTCGTCGGCAAAAAGGGTAATTTCAACATCTGAAGCAGCTGTGATATCATTGATGTAAAGTAAGAAGCAGATTGGGCCAAGAATCGAACCTTGGGGAACTCCGCATGTAATGTTAGAAGGTGTTGAGAATGTATTGTTTAGGGAGACAATTTGGGTGCGGTTTGAGAAGTAACTTCTGAACCAGTCATTTGCTATATTTCGAAAGCCGTAATAATCAAGTTTTTTTAGAAGTATATTATGATTGACAGTATCAAATGCTTTGCTTAAATCAAGAAACGTTGTTATGCTAAATTGTTTGTTTTCCTTGGCCATGGCTAATTTTTCATATAGCGACACTACAGCATGGGAAGTTGAGTGGTTTGCACGAAATCCGTATTGGCTGGGACTGATGATGCCTTGGTCTTCAAGATATGAGATCATTCGGTTTGCCATAACTTTTTCAAATATTTTACTGAAGCAAGGCAGTACAGATATCGGTCTATAATTAGTTACTCTGTTTTTTTCCTCGCCTTTGTATATTGGACTGATCTTAGCAATTTTGTAAATATTCGGAAATTCACCTGTTGTGAACGACAGATTGAGTAGAAACGACAGTGGAGAGGTAATGTAGTTTGTTATAGGTTTTACTAGCGACATGCGAATTCCATCCTGGCCAGGGGAGGCGTTTTTCAGAGATTGAACTACGCCAGAAATCTCTTCTGGGCTACATGGTGATAGCGTAAACTCACTCGTATATTTATTATTCAGATATGACATGAAGTCTGAATTGGTAGCTGGAATTTTATCGGCAAGTTCAGTAGCTACTGAGCAGAAATATTTATTGAAACAGTTTGCTATGTCTTCAGGATTTGAGGTCTCTGTACCATTTACAACAACGGCAGAAGGCAAGATCGAAGATTTTGCCTTGCCTAATAAATTATTTATAGTTTTCCATGTTCCCTGAATGTTGTTGTTCAACTGTTTAAATTTATTTTCATAGTATAACTTTTTCGCAATCCGTAACGTGTGGTTTAGTTTATTGCGATATACTTTGTATCTGTTGTTCAGTTCGGTGTTACGTGTGGTCATCCATAATCTATATAGTCGATTGTTTTCATGTATTGATTGTAAAAGAGCTGTGCTTATCCAAGGTTTTTTTGTTTTTGTTTGTGTTTTATGGCATTTAATTGGAAAACATTCATTGTAGATGGAATTAAATGTGTCACTAAAAGACCTAGCAGCTGAATGAACGTTTGTTTCCATATATAAAATATTCCAATCGACAGATTGTATTTTTTCTTCGAAAAGAGTCTGGTTGCTGGTGCTAATATGTCTATATGTTATATTGTTCTGCTTATTGTGCTTGGAAATTGAAGAGTTACAGAGGAAGAATACAGGAAAATGATCAGAAATGTCTGTAAGTAAGATACCAGCGCTTATATCATCTTCGTGGAAATTTGTAAAAATATTATCAATGAGTGTTGCGGATCTTGATTTTACTCTAGTTGGATTACATATCTTGGGGAAAAAGTGAAACGATTTCATGATTTCAAAGAATGAATTAGTTGGGCTGTGATTTCCCGTCTTTAGTAGGTCGATATTAAAGTCGCCAAGCAACATACACTGTTTATTTTCAGGTTTTAAAATATCAAACATATTCAAAAGACTTGCATTAAAATAGTCAACACTTTTGCCAGGTGGTCGATAAATTAGTCCCACAACACAAGAGTTGTTATTGTCGTTAATTTCAACAAAAAGAGCCTCGTATTCGCCATTTTGATCGATTTTTGAGAGATCTTCTCGAATAAAACAGTTTCTATATTCTTCTTTAATGTACAAAACTATTCCACCACCTTTTCGCACGGATCTGGATAGTGGGAAAGGAGAATAACCAGGAATGTTATACAGCTCTTGTGTTGCGGGATCGAGCCAACTTTCGGATATACCAATTACCGAAAACTTATGATCCAGATTGTAAAGTAGGGAAAGAATTTCTGTATAATGCTTTTTCAGACTTCGCGCATTGATATGCAAGGCAGATAGGGTTTTAGAGTCAGATATAAGATTGTTGCCTATATGTGATTTAAACGTTTCTACAAAACAATAATTAGAGCGGGAGTTGTTAAGTTTACCCCAGTAATTCAACTCGCCATCCGTGTCGTCTGTCGCATAGCTATTGTGTTCAGTCACATTTAGATCCAACGGGTTGAATAACATTTTTTCTAAATCACCAAGTAGATATTCAGAACCATGTTGCTTTTGTACTTCCACATGAGTTAGATCTTCATTATAAAAAGGTAATTCACATAGAGTATTCATCGTCATTAGTCAAAGATATATGTAAAATAATCAACAGCCTGCATAGTAAATAACTGACGTGTAATGTTGCCGTAACAACATTGAACCAGTCGGTTGTGTACACAAGTAGTGGCAGAGTAACATGTATATGTTGCGTGAATGAAGTTCTAAATAGTTCAGCATGTGTCAAATGTGCGATTGATATATCTTGGAAGAATAATGAAAACAAGTTTGTGTTGAGCGTGTGCTCTGTGTATAGGGAGCTTAGAAAACATTTACAGGACGAACAAATCAAGACTAGAAAAACATTGGTATATACAAAAACAAAGTACAATGAAAACATATAGATATAACAAGGGCTAAAACGGCTACCTGGTATCAGATAGTACATATGGTTTTAGTGACAACAATACAGCGTCTTATAGAGGTGCTGAAAGATTAACGCGATACGCACAATTCTACATTCTCTGGAATACAAGCGTTACACTCACGTGAACAGCTAAGATGTCATTTAGTTGTTTTAATTATATCAGCTTGATTACAGTTGATTATTAGCTACAGCGTGGTTGCAGAGGCGCCAAACTGTCTATAGAGAAGTACAATGCTAATAGGTTGAGGGGCAACTCAGATTGTTTTCAGCGAAAAACAAAGCAACAACACAATTTTGTTGTTTAGAGTGAAAAACAAAGAAACAAAACAATTCTGGTACATGGAATATTCCCAAACTATGTGTAAACAATTGGCTGTATAATTAAAGAACATACTGTTTGCTATGGAATACGTTGTACTTGCACTATACTGCATATAGTCCGGATATTAATATTATGTGAATTTCTCAAGATATATATTGAACAGTTTTGAAATACAAATTAAGCATTTAAACGGAGAATGTTATTTGAGCTGTGCAAGATGAGGCTTGAAATAATTAATAAGTGGTCTCTAGACAAATAATTCTGTAGATTAAATAAAAATAAAAATGTATCTAATGGGGAAAGATTTGCATATATTGATATAGTACATGATATTGGGTGTTTGTATTTGGTTCGTATTTGTTGGGATCAGATGGATAGATTGATAATACATATCTCATATGGAGATATTCTGGAAATTTGTTGTGCACAGAGAGATATTGATTCAGAGTGTTTTATAATACACTTTCTGCTGGAGCACAAGATTCTGAGTCTGGAACTTCCCGTCCGTCGACGTACAATTTTCCTTTTGTGAACCGTACTTTCTTATTTTCCTGGTAGCATTTGTTCATATAGTTTCGTACGGCGTTCTTTTTTACTCTGTCTTCTGGAATGAGGTCTTCTGTTACGAACACGGGACTTTCTTTAAGTACTGATTTGGCCTTGAAGAGTACGTCGCGTCGTTCAGGGCGATAAACGAATTTGGCGAGGATATGTCGCGTGATGTCATCTCGTTTGCGGCCGACACGATGAGCGTTCTCAACATGAACATTAGGGAGTTGAAGTTTTTCTTTTATCAGGTTTTGTACAATGGCCATGGGGTTTTCATCGGCCTGTTCTTCAATACCGCCAAATCGGAGGTTATATCCACGGCTATATCTCTCTTGTTCAAGTATTCGATTTAGCAGAGCTTTGTTTTCATCACCCAGCCGTTTCAACTCGCGTTTAAGCATGGCTACTGCTTCATGGACGTCTGCAAGTTCCTTGGAGTGTGTCTCTGTTTCTTTTTGAGTGTATTCAAGTGATTTCTGGAATTCAACCTGCTTACGTTCGACAATCACAAGTCTTTCATGAAAGTCAATCTGTCTTTTTTCTACCCTGTTTATGGTGTGTTGTAGGTCAGCTAATGACTGCGTCACAAAGCTTCGAAAACTCACCTCAGGATTTTCCACGACAGGTGGATTGTCCATTGATTCTCTGGCCAAGTCTTCCATGTCCGAGTTCTTATCCGAATCGTCAGTTCCTTTAGGGCTTTTAGTTTTCGTCTGCTTTGGTTTTCCCATGGCGTAAACTCCGTGTATATTCCCAGTAAACTGTGTGTAATTTTCTAACGTAAGCGTATCTGTATAGCACTGCCGGCTAATTAGGCTGTTGCACTGTTACTGTATAGGCCCGTTCTATTGTAACATTGTCTGAGTAGGTTTCAGTCACAGGCCTGTTGTTTTAGCATTTGCCAGGAGCTGTTAGAACACGTCTACTCTCGACCGAGTCTCATTCTCAAAAGGGACTACAAGAAAGCGTCCCTTTGTATCCCAGCCGCGGTTTCATTGCAGCTGTTCATGTGGAGACTATGCAGGGTCCACACGCCCTCTGGACCCCTACCAAACTTTCTGCGCTATCTCCGGAACGACAAAAAAGGAGAGCTGAAACTCCGTGGCTTTATAGTTTATCATATTGGGGTCATTTTGAGCCTATTTGCATAACTCCCGAGCAGAGGGATCATGGGTAAATTCAAGATGACGGCCACGTGGGGTACCTTAAAGGTGATGTTTTTGTCATGTTTCTTCAAAATTTCTGCTTTTCAGCGACGAAAAGTGGGCAAAAACTATTTTATTTCACATCACATTAATATTTACTAATTTATCATGCAGTTATTGCGGAGAAATTGCATAAATAAAAAACCCAGAAAATCGGCCAAAAAAATGCCGATACTTATGACGTCACTGTGACGCCATCAAAGCGACTAGCTTGGATTTTTAAAAAAATTTCTGGTAGATCTTGACCCAAGGGTATGGTGTAGTAAGCGTCAGCCCCCTAGCTCAAGGGGTAAGAAAAATAATCATGGGGGCCATTTCGCCCCTCCCCTCCCCAAGCCAGGATACGTCGCAAAAGCCCAGGCCAGATAGGGTTAAGCGGAATTAGATATGCTATCTCGGAGCTGTGATTACAGATCAGTTCAAGCAACTCATTTGATGTTAATGGATGAGGATCGTGAACGTCTGATGATGTAAACGTCTCAACATGGTATAAACGGGGTAAACGCAAGAATGAAAAACTAACCTGAAATGCCCGACGTCGTACGGCTTAAGTTCCCACCATAACAATAAACCTACATATATTTGTCGAGAGACATGTACAGAGAGCGGGCCTCGGCGACTAGCAGTCCACCAGCGGACATCTACCATATACAGGTAATAAATTGGAGCAATATGTCAGAGGCGGGAAAAATTAACGACGTCTGGCTACTAAACGCAACCATATGACTCTACAGGGAAGCTTCCCTCGGCACCTAACATTCAGACCCGAGATTACGGTGGATTCTCGGACGTAGCCTACTTAGCCTATCACAGCTTACCTCAGTGCTTTCATTTTCAATCTGTTGCACCTTCTGAGAAGAGCATCATGGGTAATTTCAAAACTGAAGACCGGAGAATGTAGCTGTATTTCGTCAAAATTAATGCCTATTTCTACACAAAAGTGTTCAATACTATTTTATCTCAAATAAGAAGTTCATTTTCTAAGTTCGCAGATAGTTTCGCAAAGCTGCTTCAAAATTGAAAAATCGGTTCAAAATGGCTTGTCTTTAGAATATAACATTCATGTGGAGTCACACGATCCGCCATCTGTAACTTAGCTAATCTACTGATGGCGCTTGAATCAGCGATATAGTGTCAAGGATGATGAAAATAACGAAGCAACTTGGACTATTATTTCAACGAATAATATGACCTACCAATGCCAGGTGACCTTTAGAGACCAAAAAAACTACACAGGGCCCAGAGCAAATGACACTTCTGATATTGTATTGTATGTCTCAAGAGATGGGTGTGCCAAGTGTGGTGCTTTGTTCCAGCAACTCACGATTTTTGTGCTAATCTACCTGATGACATGACTTGAATTTCGGACAAACTGTTCTAAGGCAAATTTGCGGTGTTTGGGGACCACACATCATTTATATCATTCATATCAGAAGCAGGTAGTCGCTCTGGGTTTATTGACTGTTCATTTGATTTAAATAAAGTAGTTGTTATTCATAAAATATAAAGTCCTAGATCAATTTCTAATCCACCCAAGTTGAAAGACATGTATCCACACACCTTTCTCTCGTTCAAGCTGGTATCTCGCTCTAAACTGACATTCCCTCTCATCTGTTGAAACCGACTCCAGTCTGAGCCCGGCTCTCCTGACAGGCGAGGTGGCTTCCTTGAATGGCTGTCGTATCTCATCAGATGTCCGATAGTAACCATACATGTTTATATATTTAAACTCATCCTGTAGGTAAAATTAGAAATATTAAGTGTTCTGAGTTTTCAGTGAGGTTTTGGCTAACATGAGCTGCGATTTGGAGGTATAATAACCAAATAGACCGGCTCTCCTAACAGGCGAGGTGGCTTCCTTGAATGGCTGTCCAATCTCATCAGATGTGCGGTAATATGCATGCATGTTTATATTTTTAAACTCATCCTGCACGTAAAATAAAAAAAAATTAAGTGTTCTTAGCTTTTCAGTGAGGATTTGGCCTCCATGAGATGCGATTTGGAGTGCCATAATGAAGTATTATATAAGAAAGAAAATGTTCGGTTAGTTTACTGCATATTACCTTGTCGTATGCTCTGAGTAATTCTCAGCCACTGAGTCATACAATATTTTGAACAGCATTTGGAAGAAGTGTATCTGTGGGAAATCGTCTTTGTCCAAAAGCTAGGACATTTTTAATGGCACGTCGGATGCCAAAAGGTTTAAACATGTTCTATAGATAAGAATTTTTTTGCTGAGTCTGAAAATGCGCGTTGCCAAAGCTGCTGTCTTTTGAATGGTAAATGCAATTTTTCAATTTTTTGTTACTAAATTTTCAACGAAACTGGCAAAACGCATGTATAATTACCAAATATGTAACTGCGCCTTCATATTTGAATCCAAATTGAAGGTGCTGAACTGGTACAATCATGCAACTGAGAAAAAGCCATATGATGATGATGTGATGACATATGTGATTTCCAGGAGTTATTTTCATGCATCAAGAAAACTGACGACCTCCATTGGGATTTCAGCAATACCAAATATGACCCTGGTCCCCCGATTCCTGTAGCGAAATTCGCCAGCAAGTTAACCCTACCCATTTATTTTGGCAGAATCTGCTAAATGTGTTTTTTTGTAGAGACGGCGATTTGGTTTCACCATTTCCTGTATAAAGAGCTGGAACATCAACAACCTGTATTTGAGTCATGCTGTATCAAATGATGTAACGTATGTCTCACTGCTCATCATGCTGACGTCACGATGAGTCAACAGTGTCTTAGTATTCATGCTACGCTTGTGAAATTTGGCATGTCTGTTATTTACGTTATGATCTAGTCAACAGTGTCTTAGTTTTGACAAGTTTGGCTTAGTCTTCGAATTATATAACTTTCAATATAGAAATTGTAAGATAATCGGATTTTTCAATGAATGTAACTTAAAATGTTATGAACATAGAACTAGGCAGAAATGTAGAAAGAAACAGAGAAACCGTTTACTCTAGTTGTATTTGACCGAGGTATGCCGTCAAATTTGAAATATGTTAAACACGTTTCACGAAATTTCAAGTGAAAATCAGAAACTATTGTTTACAGTTCATTTTTTGAAATTGTGCTGAATATTTTCTACTCGGTAATATCAACATTTATGTAAATCAAATAAGTAATTCTTACAATCTATATATTATTGTTATATTGGGTATTTATTGCTACAAAAGACAAATTATCAAGGGGTGTACAAAGCTCTCTCAGGGGGTAACGTATCCTTCAAGCTTTCAGTTTTCGTTTTGCGTAGAGCCTTTGCGCATTTTACCTACCTAAAGGACACTCACCTGTTATATTTTAACAGAAATAGTTGCATTCAGTTAAATATATCAATATAAAAAAATAAAATAAAAACATGAAAGTAAATGACTAATTTTGAGAAAAAAAGTTTAATGACGTTTGGAATTCGCAACGTTAATAAGACGTCATCATGACGGTCAGTGAGATATAAATTACATCGTGCGACACAGTATGACCCAAATACAGGTTATTGAAGTTTTCAGTTTGCAATTCGCGGTGAGCCGGATGGTAGAGCCAAATGGCGGTCTCCGCAAGAAACCCCAACATTTTGTAGATTTTGCTGAAAGAGAGGTAAATCTAGGGGAAAAATCGCAACAAGTGTCAAGTGACCAAGGCCATATTTGGCATTGCTAAAAGCCCAATGGCTGTCGTCATTTTTCTGGATTTTTCGAGATAATTATAGGTGTGTGCTTGGACAAAGTCAGCACCTTCAATTTGGAACCAAATATGGAGGCGCAGTTACACATTTGGTAAATGTACATTCGTACTATAGTCGGCCGGCCAAAGGCCTCAAAAACGCGTTTAAAAACTTTCGATGGCATTTTTTGTTACAAATGGGTACCCATGCTAAATTAGTTCTTTGAGTGGTAGGGATCAAGGTAGGAGGGGATACCACCCTGATTTTGGCCAATTAAGGTCATTTTGGGGTCACTCTTTGGGTCAAACAAGGTCAAAATGGGTAAAAATCGGTTATAAATTAACATCCACCCCATTGTTTGTTACCAATGAGTATCCAAGCTGAAGTAGTTGTAAGTAGTGTAGAGTGCCAGGTAGCCATAGATAACACGTTTATTATAAGAATTAAGGTCATTTTAGGGTCACTTTTGAGTCAAATAAGGTCAAAAACTTGTGAAAGTCGGTTATATGCACAGTACTAATTGTTACGATTGGGTATTCCAGTTGAATCAGTTGAATGTAGTGTTGTGTTGGATGTAGTCATCGATAACACGTTAATCATTAGAATTAGTCATTTTAGTGTCATATTTGGGTCAACTGAGGTCAAAAATTGGTGAAAATCGGTTATAAATTAATATTCACAGTACTAATTGTTGCGAATGAGTATCCAAATTGAGTCAGTAGTATGTAGTGTAAGTTTTAAATTAGTCATAGATAACACGTTAATTATTCAAATTAAGGTCATTTTAGGGTAACGTTTTGGTAAATGAGGTCAAAAATGGGAACACATCGGTTATAAATTAATATCTACAATACTAATTGTTACGAGTGGGTAGACAGACGGAATTAGTTGTATGTAGTGTAGGGTTTAAGGTAGGCATAATAACCATTATGTAACCATTATATTGTCTGTCGATGATTTTTTTTTCTAGCTGATGATTGTACGAGTAGAGCCAAACCTGGCCCATAAATAGTCGGATCGATCTGTTTTATGACGGGGCTTGTCTTTGAGAAATTGCTACTTTCAGCTCCATGTAATCACAATACCTTGAATTATAAGAGCAAAATGAGAATATGAGTCTCAGATGAACCCACATGCATGGTCACCATTTTGAATTTAATAATTGTATTCCCAGCTGAAGATTATGCCAACAGAATAAAAATAGGCATAATGTGATAAGCTATGGCGTTATTCTGCTCAATTTAAACAAGTTTGTAACTAGAATAAAAATATTCTAACAGTAATATGAAAAAGAGAAGAATTTCCGGATGACTCCTTATGGTCGCCATTTTGAATTTAACTATCGTTTTTAATCTGACGACTAAGCAAATAGATTCAAAATGGGCAAAAGGTATCTGGCTATGATGTGGGACCCTTCGGTTTTGATAAATTTGCACAATCAACCAAGAATAATGCCTTGATATACACGAGCAACATGGAAAAGTAGGAGATTCAGATAACCTCACACAGCTGCCATATTGAATTTGAACATCGTATTTTGATCTTGGGTATACGCAAATAGATTCAAAATGGGCGTAAATTGTTACGCTGTGCTAAGAGATCCCTCTGTTTTGATAAATTTGCACAATTAGCGAAGAATAGTGCCTTGAAGTAAACGAGAAACATGAAAAAATATGATTTTCAGATGACCCCATATGGCCACCATTTTGAATTTGATCATCAAATCTTGATCTTAGAAATACGTAAGTGGATTCAAAAAGAGCATAGGTTTTGGGGCTATGCTGGGAGATCCCACAGGTTTGATAAATTTGCATACTAAGCTAAGAATAATGCCTTGAACTATACTAGCTACCGCCAAAATTGTGATTTTCAGATGGCCCCATATGGCCGCCATTTTGAATTTGACCAAGAAATCTTGATCTTAGACATATGTAAATAGATTCAAAATGGATATAGGATGTTAGGCTATGCATAGAGATCCTTCAGTTTTGATACATTTGCTCATTAAGAATAATGCCTTGAACTACATGAGCAACAGGGAAAGTGTGATTTTCAGATGACCCCATATGGACGTCATTTTGAATTTGACCATCAAATCTGGATCTGTGGGATATGTATATAGATTCAAAATGGGCATAGGATGTTGGGCTATGCTAGGAGATCCCTCGGTTTTGCTAAGTTTGAATAATGAGCTAAAAATAATGCCTTGAACGACACGAGCAACAGGAAAAAGTGTGATTTTCAGATGACCCCATATGGCCGCTATTTTGAATTTGACCATTACATCTTGATTTTTGGCATATGAAAATAGATTCCAAATGGGCATAAGATGTTAGACTATGCATAGAAATCCTTCGGTTTTGATAAATTTGCTCAGTGATGTAAGAATGATGCCTTGAATTACACGAGCAACAGGAAAAATTGTGATTTTCAGATGACCCAATATGGCAGCCATTTTGAACTTGACCATCAAATCTTGATTTCTGGCATATGTAAATAGATGCAAAATGGGAATAAAATGTTAGGCTATGCATAGGGATCCCTTGGTTTTGATAAATTTGCGAAGTGTGGTAAGAGTGATGCCTTGAACTACATGAGCAACGTGAAAAATGTGATTTTCAGATTATCCCAACTGTCTGCCATTTTGACTTAAAACATCATGTTTTAAGCTGAGAATTAAGCAAACATATTCAAAATAGGCGAAAGATACTGGGCTTGGTAGGAGATTCCTTTGTGTTAACTAATTTGCACAATGGGCTAAGAATAATGACTATAATATGAATAACCTGAAAAACGACGATTTATGGATGAGCCACATGAGCGCCATTTTGAATTAACGCATGATGGTTAATCACTAGAATTACAGAAATAGGCTCAAAATTAGCCAAATTTAATATTCCAAAAGTACGGAAAGACTTTGCTCTCGATTTTTAATCATTCTGGTGGCTACCGTGAATGGCACTAAATTTCCGAACCCTCTATCACCCAGGCCAGAAAGGGTTAAGTCAAACTACTTCAAACTGGAGAAAGAAACCTTCGGACCAACAAATATATTGATCGAGAAGGTCCAGTCTATAGGAAAATGGATGTTACCAAATTCACAAACAACAAATACTGAATTGCCCTACACTAATATATAAAACTGCACTCCGCAGAACTACTTCAGATTTGATATCCATTTCTTAACAAGGAATTTCACAAAAAAATGTTTTAGATTGTTTTAAGGCCCATCTTTTGGCCATCTTTGGATGTTATTTGACATCGAAATGACCTGATAATGATCTCAACTTTCCAAAGTTGTCTTAGTATCCACCATACCTTGAACCATACTGCATACAAAAGTAAATAACAAACAGCACAAAATATATGAAATAAAACAGCATTTTTGACCTCATTTGACCCGTAAAGTGACCCTAAAATGACCTCAATTCCAATAATTAACGAGCTAGCCATACCTGTGCTAGAACCACACAGTACATAAAACCAATTTAGCGTGGATAGCCATTGGTAACAAACATCACAATGGAAATTAAGTTAGGAACGACTTTTACCAATTTTGACCTTATTTAGCCCCAAAAGTGACCCCGAAATGACCATTAACGTCCCAAATCCGGGTGGTATCCCCTCCCACCTTGAACCCTAGCACACAAAGAACTAATTTAGCATGGGTACCCATTTGTAACAAACAATGCCATCAAAAGTTACATTTCGTGTCCTTGGCCGGCCTACTACTATCAGTTTCGTTGAAAATTTGATATAAAAAAAAATTGGTCCAAAATGCAGCAGCTCTGAATACCAAGGCGCGTATTTTCAAACGGGGATTTTCAAACTGATCTAGATAACATGCTCAAACATTTCGACCTCCGACGTATGATAAAAAGTGTCCTAGCTCTTGGACTATCTATCTCGAGATGAAACAGCACCATTTTTTCTCCATAAACATATGTAGCCAATCCAGATCCAGAACTTTTCCGGAAATGTTGGTCGCGTCAGTAGTGTTTTCACATCCAAACAGATGAATTTCTACAAATTCGCTGCTTCAATGTAATCAAAATACTATAAGCCACAGGTCATACTTTGGTCAGACGGAGACGAAAATGGCCACGGAAAACGCCTTTTTGAAGAAAGCGAACTACTGACGTCACGCGAGGGAATCTGTCAGTCTGTACATAGATTCCACAAGAGGCTTGAATTGTTCGATCAGTTTTGAACATCTTTTCAAACTTGTTCACATTTGACCATGCATACAAGTAGAGTGTTTGCAAAATAATATTGTAGATGAATGATAACATCAATTCAGCGTATATGAGTAAAAAGGGGTCCAAACTTGGCCATGAAAAATACAGTACTATAACAGTGGACAAACCATCAGGCAGATGCGAACAGAAACAAATATGGAATTCTAGAATATAATGACACAACCGTGAGACCGTTCATTGGACTATCGTTCAGGTTTTAAGTATTTAATAAATTACGATATGACCACAGACCTGCGAGAAAATGACCAGTACATGATCGAGTTTCGCTCATGATAACACGCTCTAAAGGAAACCCAACAGATTTGATCAAATTTCACGTTTTAGAAGAAATATGTCAGCCCAAAGACAGAAGCTAGTTCGTCGTCACCAGAGCTGTGATGTTGTCTTGTAAACAGTTGAAATCATCGGTTCCTTTTCACATTCAATAGCAGTTTCCTGTACAAATGTTAGCAGTTTGTCACATACATGCACTCTGTTGTTCCTACGAAGTAAGCTATCATCTGCAAATTGTCCGGTAGTCAGTGAATGAGTGTGTCCATCCGAGACCTTTCTTCCGCAAAATAAGGAGAAGAGTTGGCATTAGAATCTTGATTTTTTGCATGAAGGTGCATTAGGGGACTGTTACCAGCAAGTTCTGAGCTGACCTACTTTTAATGAAAATTTCTGGTGATTTTTGATGAAAAATCACGGGTGATTCTTACTTGGGCCGTGCCCATCTTAATATAGGCAGGATTTCAACTTGGGGCGGGGGGATTTCCAAGAGCTCAGTGCGCGACGGAGTCCTAATGCCTACCCTACTCCGTAGGTCCTGTGACGTTAGTCACACTGCCGTGTGATTATATCTCTGTTAAAAGATTGCTCCCAAGAAAAGACCCGTTTTCACCACGCATTGGCTTCCTTGGTTTCTTGAGGATTTTTCTGATATTTTCTGCTTTCGCCACTGATTTGTGGAGCATGGCAGTATGGATAACGTCACAGGATCTACGAAGTAGAGTAGGCATTAGGACTCCGACGTGCACTGAACTGCCCCCCCCAAGTTACAATGCTGCCTATATTAAGATGGACACAGCTCAAGTCAGAATCACCAGTGATTGAACTTACTGGTAACATTCCCCTAATGCATGTTCATGCCAAAAATTAAGGTTATAATTTCAACGGTTCTCCTAATTTTGCCGACGAAAGAATTCGGATGGACTCACTGACTATCGGACAATTTGCAAATGGTAACCTTCTTCGTAGGAATATTTCATCTAAGCTTTATTTCCCAATGATTTGCTGAAGGTTACAATGACGAAAGACGGAAGATTTCGGTCGGCTTCCCTGATTTGTCAGCTGATGTACCACAGGTCTACAACGGGAGATTGAAACCGGTGATTGTAGGCTTACTGTTCTCGCTTCGCCCGGTGCAAGCAAACGGTACTACATAAAGATCTCATCTTTGTCT
>JAVTVY010000287.1:0-32824 GCA_036873755.1 Hanleya hanleyi | reverse complement strand
TGGGTTCAATTCTGTATAATACTGGGTTCAATTCTGTATTACTGGGTTCAATTCTGTATTACTGGGTTCAATTCAGCTGCAAGAATCTACTGGATTCGGACCAGTGTGCATTTCTCTTCGTTTATAAACTTAAGTTTAGTGCACTAGTCTCATAATTTATGAACAACGGGAAAGTTATTTGTGGCCCTACCATGGGTCACATGAGACAGCTATTTGTCACTCTATATATGGAGGCTTCCACCTGTTAACTTGAGTATTGAAGCACATCTCAAAGATAGCTCAAAGTTCACAGATAGATACCTGATTCTACTCAATCCCATGTGGCAGCATAGTAAGGTCACTGGGGGTCAAGGTTTATTGTGGCGGATTAGCTTACACCAATCCTGCTCTCCAGAACAGTAGAATGGAAGTATAAAAGATCTTTTTTTCTCAATAAATCAGTTATGTAATGAATTCAGCAAAATCCTCATGAGGCGTACACAAACATCAAATGGGAGTTAACTCATTCGGTACCGTAAGCGCCATTTGGCGTCGCAGATTTGGGCCTCCTCAACCCCATGACGCCATATGGCGCAAATCATAACTGTCGTGGGAAAATAGAATTTTCATATCTAAGCATTGTCAAATGTAATTAAAGGCCTATATGCTTACGAAGCTTATTTTCTCACGTAACAATTTCTGAAATTTGGATTTGATTAACAGAGAAATTATTTCAAGATCGTTGTTTGAAAACGCAGATAAAAAATAAAATCACGAAAATTTCCAAAATGAAGTCGGCCATATACACCACCGTTGGAATTCTTATTTTCCTGGTCTGTTCAGGAAGAAATATCACGTAAACCATACATATATCGAAAGATAAGATCGCTATCTATCCGATTATATATAAAGCATTTTCGTATTGAATGAAAAATATAACGAAATAAAACTATAATCCGAGAAGAGATCTGTGAAAACATCGCGCCGTTTCGGCAGACATTTGCAAATGTTCAAATACCTGGAAGAATCATACGATTCCTTGAGAAATCTGACGAATTCACGAGATATTTTCTGTCAAATTTTCTGTCAAGGTACAGGTATATATCCATTGTTGAGAATTCCTACGATCGTATACGTTTGGTAAATTTATTTCCCAAATATTTCACTATTGTCCGACACCAACTTGTCAGAATTTCCCTCCATCTTTTCTGTTTTGATTTCCCCAAACAAACCCGCGATGAATGAGGCAACCCGATTGGCTCGCCTTGTGACGTAAACGCTCTTATCCAATCCACTTGCCCAAAACAGCGGGCTTATCAGAAAGATCGTTCCGTGAACACTGTGAAATTGCTGTTTTCAATCCAATCAAATCTTTTGTTTCACTGGCCATCCGTTGGTGATTCTACTACGAGAAGAAAGCTGAATGAATGGGCTTTACAATTATATGTCATTCATTGAAATCGGCTCAGGGAAACGGAGCATGGACGCGATTGAATCAGACGAGGAAAAAAAACGCTTCTGCTTCATTATTTTGCGTGTAATATAATCACTATCAACAAAATTTCGACAGCTTCTGTGATGGACATTTGTGCACTGCACACATTGAGACTCAGCTGTGGAGCTACTGGAACTGAGGCCAGAAATGACGCTCGGTACTGAATGAGTTAAATAATAAATTGACATCTGTAATTTGCATAATAATGTCATGCTATTGAAACAAAAATGACTGGTTCTTCAAATACCAAATTAATTTTGGGCCATTAATGTGCCTGAGTTTTGGAGCCCTGGTTAAGAAGGAATCAAAGTTGTTGAGCAAAAATGATCTTTTTTACATCCATTTTAGAGAGTGGGATCTCCCTGATCTGCTTACCTTCCGTCTCCTCTATTATAGTGGATTGTATCTCTCTGTCTAGGGCTCGCTCAGCCTTCTTCAGAACAGCCATACTGATAACAGCTTTCAGCGTTCTAATGGTGATCTTGTTCTCCTCCTTTCTAGGGAGCTAATACAAGTGAAAAAATGATAGGAAGCAAAGAATTTTAATTAGCTGGGCTGGAGGAAATTTGACCAAAATACGCTGATCCCTTGAAAGCTATTCCCATAAGCTCTTGTCAAAAAATATATATTTATCAGGTTTTTTGTTTTGTTTTACATTTCCTTCTAAAGTCACCAAATCAATTCTGCAATTCTATGTTTCGTTCAGTTTTATGAAAGAGAAAATATGTAAAGAAAAATATATTAAAGAAATTATTGTGAATTTGTTCCACTTTCCCACAGAATAACTCTTCTTACTTTTATCACTTCTGGTCACAATTAATGGGGAGACAACTGTGCACTGTCCAGCAGAAGAGGTGGTATTGGCAAGGTAATATATGTGAATAACTAAGGCTTCACTGAGTAAGGGGAGATCACTTACGGTCACAATTAAGGGGTAGACAACTGTGTTCAGAACAACTGTTCAACTAGCAGAACATGTGGTATTGACAACTTGATATGATATCTGTAGTTAAGATTTTGCATGCCAAGATAATTCATGATCACAATGAAGGGGGAGACAACTTTTAGAACAGGTGATATTGACTTGGCAGATGTGTAAGAAACACATACAAAAGCATGAAGAAAACATAATGCGAAAATATATTCTGTGACCTTCGGCATTCTCGCTTGGTTTTAAACCCCTGAAAACCAGAATCATTTCAAAAGGAAGTTCTTGTCCTAAGCACAATCATTCTATACAGGTTCACCATACAAAAAGATCAGTCCGCACCATAATCCACATAATTACCTGTGTGGACAGCATATCGAGAAATAGGCTAAGTTTATTGGTCCAGTCTTTGAACTCTTCAAATCCTCGAGAGCACAGCAGCATCTCTACAATTCTATGAGTGTCAGGCAGAACCGTAGCACAGGGCCAGAGCAAGATCTGGAATGAAAAGAGAACCGGACTTCTAGGTCTTAATCTTCTACGATGAAATTTAAAGAGAAAGGATTGAACTCCAATCAGGTATTTAAATTTTTAACATCAGTCATAACAAATTTCATTTTTTTTTTCAAATCTGCATTTTTTTTTTTGGTTCTTTCCTCGACATCTCTTACTCCGAAAGTTTGCTAACATACAAAATTTGTTTTGAAGACAAGGTCAGATGTTTATTAACAAGGAGATAAACTATTATCATCTCAGTGAAGACTGACATTTCATTGGTCCAATTTTACAGGTCAGAGGTCAAGCATTGGAGAAGTAACATTGAGGAGTAGTTGGTGTATTAGTTAGAGTACCCGGAGTTGCTGTGGTAGAGTTGTTCTGTACGTAGGGGTGTCAGAGTTGAGAGTCATGAAGCAGCCATAGTTGGCATTAGCTTCCCGTTGAACATCACGTTTCCTAGGTACCGGTGATGGTATGACATCTCCTGACCCAGTTTACTGTAATCGGGCGGTGATTTCTTACGCGACTTGACGTGCTCTAGAACAAACATAAAACAGGATATAAAATTATTCATTGATCAAACGTAATTATGGTTGTCACACAGGACTGTCTTAATGTAAATCAAAATATTTATGTATTCATTCAATGACTTTGAGATCAAGCAACAACGAATCTCTTGAATAATTTCACAGCCTTTAAACCAAGAAAATATCCTATAATGTGCTAGAGTTTCTGAGTGATCAATTTCTAATTTTTTTGATACTTCGATGTTCGACAAAGTTTACCATAGAAGAGTGGCGGTGGTTTGTTACTCTTGTAGAGTTCAGATTCCTGTATGAGAATCTCTTTCTCTATAGAATGTCGTCGACCCTCTCTTTCTTCCACCCAGGTATCCTCAAAATATGTTGAGAGGCCCTTCTCTTGTTCAACAAAAACACTTAGTGCTGAAATGGTTTATAATAAATGGTTTAATAATTCGATCACAGAGATAATTTTTCCACTATCAAATCAATCAGAGGGCGGTCAAATTAATTAACTGTTAATCAAATTAATTAACTGTTAACAGTTAGTTAAACTGGTCCATAATAATGCAGAAATACGATACGTAATCCAATATATCACCGAGTTACCGATTTAATTTTGTCCACATCGGCTTATATATTCTACTTTTCGAAAGATCCAATAAACCAACCAGCTATCAAGGTAACAGGAAATATAATTGTGAGATGCATGGTTGTTTCTGAGACTGTTCATTACCCATGAGTCTATCTTTCACATGAAAGTCACGAGGCATTGGAGAACCATAGTCTGTCTGGGTACAACAATGAATCAAGACAGGAGACGTCCAGTATTATAAAGGTCTTAAAGTGTAACTGTAGCACTTGTGTAAGCGCATGTCATATTCAAGATAACAATGTGAATAAAAACAATGTAGTGAAGTTTTCTCCCAACATTTCACCCGTATTCTGTCTCAGAGGATTCAAAGGCAGCTTTCTACAGTGGAGGAGAAATCTGCCCTGCCACTTTTGATGTCAGAGATGACGTTAGCGTCATCATACTTCCAGCATCCTGGGACGTCGCATTAATGCAGAGAATGGAACAGTTTTGTAACAATGTTGCATTGTGATGCGGTCATTATTCCATAATAATGTCACAAGTTCTGACATGCTTGTGGCGCTGTCCACTACAATAACAATAACACTGAAATTGTTCAAATTAAAGTCATAAAACAAAAAAAAACAGGGTATAAATTCTATAATTTGGAAGATTATCTTGGATTTGATGTAAACTTGGAAAAGTACCACAGTATGTTACACTTTAACAATGGAGACTTACATGGGAGATCACCCTACCAATTAAAGTACTTACATTGAATCCATGAGGCACCGTGTTCTGCCTCTCCAAGACTGGGGCTTTCTCGCCTGGTGGCAAGGGGTGGAGAGTGATCAGAGAGTTGCGACGGATCACCTTGTCTGTCACTCCTGGTTTCTGGGAACAAAAAACAATGTTTTATTCATAGATTATCGTGATATGCAATTAACTACAAATACAAAAATTTATAACTATTTTCTCCTGGATGAAAAAAAGCTAAAGGAACAAAGCTGCAAATAATGATGTTAGAATGCTGGTGCTGGTTATCTTGTGCAGCAAATGGAAATCAAAGATAATGGAATAATTTGCAAAAGATAGTGCCACGGCACTGTAGCTCATCTGTCTGTAACTGGAGAAAGTAGCTTTGAGAAATTTTTACTAAAGAACTGCAATAGATGAGTTTCTAACTTGTGTTGTCCCCCCTGAACACTAAATGATCCAGTTATTTCCTGAGATTTCATGATAAAGTTTCATGGGAAATTCAAGATGCCGCCATATTGGATTTTCGAAATGGACCAAAAAAGGTATCTTGCACAACTGGACCACAAGGGAAACCTGTGTATCAACATCCCATTTGCATACACTCTGCCATCCATAAGATGGCTTGCGAATCATGTGTCTCCATTTTCGTGGAGCGTTATCCGGTACTTTACCGGATTCTGTTCGACATTCATCCGGCGGAGAGCAGACTCGAGAAATCTGATAAATTACACGTTTTCATACCACTTCGGAAACAGATATTGCCCGGGCTTACCAACTATATAGGAATGAATAACTTCCGTATCACCCAAGCGGTTTGGTAGATCTGTAATTTTGAACAAGTAGGACATCACATGACTCGAAAATGGTGAGTTACGTTGGGGTAGACTTTAGCTGATTGACTGACGAAGTCACGTGGTATCGATTTCTGGAAATTCCCTCTTCAGTTGCCGAAAGTAGGCTGAAAATGGATACACACGATCCCAGGTTCAGTCTTGCCACGTATAGATGATCGAGATGGTTACAGGTTGTCAATATCCATGCAGTAATATCCTGAGAATTCACGATAACAAAATTTCATGGGGAAATTCAAGCCACCTGGTGGCCATACTGGATTTTCGAATCAGACAAGAAAAGGTATCTTGCACAACTTGACCCCAAGGGGAACCTGTGTATCAAATTTGAGAAAGATCAATGCAGTAATTCCTGAGAAATCGCGATAATAAAGTTTCATGGGGAAATCCAAGATGGCCGCCTAGTGCCCATATTGGATTTTTGAATCAGAGCAGAAAAGATATCTTGCACAACTAGACTCCAAGGGGAACCTGTGTACCAAATTTGGGTAAGATCCTTGCGGTAGTTCCTCAGAAATCGCAATAACAAGGTTTCATGCGGAAATCCAAGATGGCCACCTGGTGGCCATATTGGAGTTTTCAATCAGACCACAAATGGTATCTTGCACAGCTAGACCCCAAGGGCAACCTCTGTATCAAATTTGAGAAAGATCCAAGCAGTAGTTCCTGACAAATCATGATAACAATGTTTCATCTGGAAATCCAAGATGGCCGCCTGGTGGCCATATTGGATGTCCGAATCAGAGCAGAAAACGAATCAGAGCAGAAAAGGTATCTTGCACAACTAGACTCCAAGGGGAACCTGTCCAAGAGGAAGATCCACGCAATAGTTCCTGAGAAATTGCAATAACAATGTTTCATGTGGAAATCCAAGATGGCTGCCTGGTGGCCATATTGGATTTCTGAATCAGACCACAAAAGTATCTTGCACAACTAGACCCCAAGGAGAACCTGTGTATCAAATTTGAGAAAGATCCATGCAGTACTTCCTGATAAATCACGATAAAGTTTCATAGGGAAATCCAAGATGGCCACCTGGTGGCCATATTGGATGTCCGAATCAGAGCAGAAAAGGTATCTTGCACAACTAGACCCCAAGGGGAACCTGTCTACCAAATATGAGGAAGATCCACACAATAGTTCTTGAGAAATCGCAATAACAATGTTTCATGGGGAAATCCAAGATGGCCACCTGGTGGCCATATTGGATTTGTGAATCAGACCACAAAAGGTATCTTGCACAACTAGACCCCAAGAGGAACCTGTGTACCAATTTTGAGAAAGATCCATGCAGTAGTTACCAAAAAATAATGATGACACGATTTCACTGGCAAATTCAAGATGGCCACCATGGCAGCCATATTTAAAATCGTATCAACACGGCATGAACAAATTCTGGTGTACTCATTGGGGGGAACATGCATGCCAAGTTTCAGCTTGATCGGCTAAGCGGTTTCAGAGAAGAAGATGTTTACGCACGATGGACGACACCCGACACACGTACAACAGACGATGGATGACGGACAATCAGGCCATGACATTAGCCCATCAGGCCTTCGGCCCAGATGAGCTAAAAGTAATAAACAATATGTAAATTTACAATATTACAATAAAAAATAAGATCAAAACAATTAAAAACAGAAGTGACACATGGACTAGTTTTAGGATTGACAATACATAATTGATAAACCTCATCAATGATTTGACAATAAACACAAATAATATACATGTAATGTTGAGCTCAACTTGAAGAATGAAGAAATGTTGAAAAGAAAAGCTGGACTCTTGATATATATATATACTGCAGAATGGGAAATGAGAAGAAAAGAAATAAGAACATTCCAGACCAGAGGTACACAGCAGAATGAGTTTGTGGTCTTTCACACAGCTAGATCTAAGAAATTATACAATGAAATCCCTAGGCCCGCATTTAGAGCTGGAACACTTTCCAAATAACAGTTTGCCAGTTACACATTTCCCAGCTGCAAAAAGTTTTACGCCTTTGGAAAAGATACTGGCCATCACTGTTCTGCATACGTACAGGTCACAGGAAATGGAATAAAGCATTCATATACTATATAAGGGTCACCAATTTGAAGACCGATGCAAAACTTATAAAAAGCATGGCAGGTGAGATTATATACATTGTACAACAGCATTTAAGAAATGGATAGGCTGAGAATATCGATCTAGTGAAACCTGCGAATATTGACCATGCTTGGGACCAGATTATAATGTCGCTTTTGACAGGGTTCTGGTTTATCAAGGTTCAAAATACTTCAAATTTAAGTATTAATTGAGACCGTGGATGATATCGGTATTTAGAAGTTGTTTGGTTTACCCAGGTGTCAGTATTCACAGGTTCCAGTGTGATAGGAATCTGTATTGATGATGACCTGGTGAATGGGTAGACAGAGGAGGAGGGATAGCAGCGGGGAGGAGGGATGGCAGTGGAGATGAGGTGGCGAGGGGTATAAGAACTTAGAGGAGGGGTAGCAGAGGGATATACAGAGAATGGGAAATAGTGGACGTGTAGTCACTCCAGTTACCTGACTGTTACACAGGGGTTCTATGTCATAGAAAACTCGGGTACCATGCTGTTGAGGTTAGTGACAAAACCAAACAATAAATTAACACAACATTGACAAAATCAAATGAAAAATTAATAGCAGCTGTGACTAGAGCTGTCAGTAATGTACATTACCACGGAACAGTTTAAGTCAGTTGCATTGTGAAGTGATGATGAACTTTGTTAGTGTACCAGTTACCACAAATATTCTTTCACACAGTTTAGGGGTTCTTAAGTTTTATGAAAACCAGCTCATAGTTGGTAGCAGATGCGGGGAGGGGTGGCGAAATATCATGCATGGCATGCCGATTTCACATGAGATTTGATACGAGTGGGATTGCATTTCATCCCAAACAAGAGCCCAAGGGGCTTCAATATACGCCCGTATATCTGGAATTACATTGGTTCAAATTTCAAGGTTGTTTAATAGCCTTGATTCCAATTGATCTAGCAATCCAGAGAAAGGTCTACAATTTTTTGCTTATGAGAATGTAACATATATCACATCTTACATTGAATGATAAACTAAAATGAGCTTAACTCTTGGTAACTGGTTGACCTTGAAGCAAGAGCTGAGAGCTCACATATCCCACACTGAAATCGACAATAGTCAAACACAAGAAAATAGTAGTTTTCCTGCAAATGGATTCCTTTCAGACGAGAGAATTTTTCATGAAGGAAGAAGAAAGTGATGAAGTAAACCTTTGTTCTTGAGTTAATAAACAGGTGTGAAGTTCATAAAGGACTCCTTTCCCCGTTAAATTAGTAAATGTATGGTTTTTATTTCACAACAGTTTAACCAAATGAAGCGTTTCAAACATGAGAGACAACTCCACAGGACAATATCATATAAATGCAGGGGAAAGACTTTTGAATATTCCAACACATTTAGTCAGCTAAGCTTGATTCAATTTTGGGGGACTGCGACCTAGACCTTTGACAAATTGATCTCGTATGTATGGCTTCACTTTGTCATGCGAGTAAGGTGTACTCAAAGTTTGGTACCAATCCATACCTTGAAACTAGAGCTATCGCATGGACAACAAATGTTAATGGATGAATGGACAGAACGCAACATCGCATTACATGACCTCGTCTTCGACAGGCATATGAAAATGTGACTTAATGATTTCTTGATTTTGGGGTCAGTGACCTTGACCTTTGACCTTGACCTCAATTTTGGTACACAACACATCCGTCTTCCCTCAATCTATCAATGCACACAAAAAATCATGATTTTTAATGATTTCCTGATTTTGGGGTCACATCGACCTTGACCTTTGACCTTGGCCTAAATTTTGGTACATGACAAACCGTCTCCCCTCAATTTCTCAATGGACACAAAAAATCATGATTTTTAACAATTTCACGATTTTGGGGTCACAGTGACCTTGACCTTTGACCTTGACCTACATTTTGGTATGTGACACATTGTGTCTCCTTAATGTATCTACTGACACAAAAAATGTTATTTTTAATAATTTCCTAATTTTGGGGTCAGTGACCTTTGACCTTGACCTAATTTTTGGTATGCATCACTTCATTTCCGCCTATTGAATCCACTCACAAAAAATAAGAAATTTTTAACGATTTCCTAATTTTTCGATCACACTGACCTTTGACCTCTGACCTTGACCTACATTTAATATGCAACACATCGTTCCCCCCTAGGGCATCCACTCACCAAAAATTAGAACTATAGATAGAAAACTGTCAACGATCAATGATTTCCTGATTTTTGACAACAGTTACCTTTGACCTCTGACCTCGACCTTAATTTTGGTACGCGACACATCGTCTCTACCTGGCGTATCCACTTACAAAAAATTACAACTGTGGATAGAAAATGTTCACAGATATAGACCGGACACGAACACTTCAGTGATTTCCTGTTTTTTTAGGCCAGTGACCTTTGACCGGTGACCTCGACCTTCATTTTGGTACGCGACACATCGTCTCCCCGTAGGGTATCCACTCACCAAAAATTGGAGCTGTGGATAGGAAACTGTCCCAGATATAGACCGGACACGAGAACCGGACAGACGGACAGACGGACGGAAACCGCCATCCCATAATACGACCGCCTTTTGGGCGGACGTATAAAAACGGCAGTTTCCATTTTCCCCCAGTTGGATCCACATATAGGCGAATGGGGGCAAAATGCAATCCCGAGTGTGGCAACTGCATGGTATCCGCAAACCAAAGTTGGAAGAATTGTTATAATTTTATTGGACAGATTCAAGTTCATTGCCAGGTGGTGCCACCCATGTGCATAATGTGAACGAACACACAATCACAAGCAATACACTACCATCATAGCATTAGCATTGTGTTGTGGGACACAGTGCATATACAGGGGTTTAAATAAGAAATTTCAAATTGATCAGTTATATTTGATATTTGATCATTCAAATGCACAAACAACTATTATTTCAGATCGTACAGATCTGCTAAAAAAAATTTGGCTTCCGAGTGAAAACACAGAAAAAGCCCTCGATCTGACATCAGATCAGAGTTGTCTCACCTTGTTGTACTTGGGCTGTCCTCGTATATTGTACTGGGAGCTGCTGGAGGCATTGAGGGACTTCAGTGCAGACCTCAAATAGTCCACCTGCTGGGCAAGCACAGACATCAGGCCTGGAAATATGAAGAAATGAGTCGGTGACCGAGTGAATATGATTTAACATGGCTTTCACCAATATTTCAGTCATATCATGGCGTTTTGGTCCCATTTCCTTTCACACCTGGGATCCCACATATGGTGTCCTATTCCTTTTTACATCTGGAAACCCCACGGGTGCTCCAGTTAGTCGCCACACTATAAGCTGTCTGAGGAGCTGATTCCTTTAATTCTGTTCTGTCCATGATCTGTCGTGGGGTGTGCACAACGACACCTGTGGTCAATCACCGGAAGCCTCACGGGGCTGAACAAATGAGTTATCATTGGGTTATTCCCCCTAGTATATGTAGTAGAACTCGTTCATATGAAGTAGGGCAACACTCTGTCTCATGCATAGCATTTACGGTTTTGCTCTTGGAGAAGGAGCAGAAGAAGAGGCACAGACACCCGAATGCTTTCAGGAGCAAGATCGCATCCCATATCTTGGAAGAAAATCCCACTCTGATAGAAGCCTAGATTCCTAAATCAAAACCAAAATGTTTACCATTTTGTCCTGATGTCGAGACAGATGTGTGAGCAATTAAAGTCTCCCTATTTATTAGCTCATTTTCATGCTGCGGTCTGGGAGAAGAACTACTCACCAACAAGGGGAGATAACTATGTGAGTAAACATGAGGCACAGAGGTGCTACAACTCCTCAGCCCCTTAACAGTCTAGACCAAGATGTTTTTATGAGTGTAGAAGTTTGGATAATTAGCACTGAGTTGTGGCATGCGAAATGCAAACCCAAGCCACAACTCGGACAGATGAACGGATGGATACACTGACACACGGACAGACAGACAATCGGAATCGAGTATAACCCCAACTATGTACAGGGGTATAAAAAGTGACAAGGCATCCACATATCTGCAGGAAAAAAACACATGTAAAGTTGTGATCTTATTGCCCTGGCATCAGTGTAAAGTGGTCGGCCGCCTAGGCCCCAGAAGCTCTGGGGTTCTAGATGACTGGAAATGCATTTGAACCCATTTCTGGCAGTTAAATTTCTAAAATATTATTCACAATTCAACCCCTGTTTTATATATTTTTAAGAAAAAAAACATAATATTACACATGGCCCATGTGATGAAAGAAATATCTACCGGCTAGAGTTTACTGAGCTGTCTCACGATGGGATGGGATGGAATTTTCGGCTAAATATCGGAGCCAGTTCATCTCAGAGAAGTGAAATTCCCCAAAGTATCTGTATGTAATTTGTGCATTTTTATTCTGAAATTTGAAGGAAATCTATTCAGAATCAAAACAAATCTCCAATACCAAACATGTTATTTTCATAGTGCCTATAGTGACAATGTTACAAAATTGCAAGCCCAACATCATTGTGCTTGAGGGGGGGGGGGGGGACAACGACGACGACGATGTCTGCATTGATTTATTGGGTTGGCCATACCTTTCGCTGTATATTTTAGAGGACTTGTTATGCGAGACATCGCTTGTTGCTGGCCGACGACCACAGTTCATTTTACAACTGAAAACTCAACTCCGCCATTGATATGTTGGCAGCACGCACGAACACATGGGCACTCCTTTCGATTTTGACAGATCTCACAGGTTCCTACAATCCTGTGACAAGACAAAGTACAAGTCGCTCTTTTCCGATAAAATAGGCGTTTATTATTGTTCAAATTCATTCTGAGAACTTTTAGACGAAATAACAAGCCGATTTTCACAGTTTTAATGTCGGACTAATTTTTTTCTCAACAGCTAGGGATACGACAATTATGGCAATATCGTATCAGTGGCCTCAAGTTCCCGGGTAATTTACTGTATATCTGACATGGTGCAGAGATTCATAGAAGTCATTTCGTTTAAGACCATTCATGGTCAAATTGAGTTGTTTTTTTTGGCAAATTTAGTTTTTAGCATGCTTTTGGCAGTGCAAATTGAGTTTAATCAAATTTTTGGGACCGTTTGCTATATAATACATACACGTATAACTGGTACTGTGATAGAAGCTGAATAGCTCGCAGGACCCCCGCCAAAAAGCTTGTCTGGAAATGGACCTCTCACACTGTCACACACAGGATATAATCACCATATATATTTTGTGTGATGGTAAATTGTTGCTAGGAGTGTGATGTTGTTGATGTGAAGGAGATATAATTGTGAAGGACAATGTTGCAAATTGTCTATCCGGTGGCATAGTTGTGCCGAAAAATGAGTGACTTTCTTCTGAGATCCCAGCCATCCGCTAAGTTTGAAGTTAATCGGTTGAATTGTTCTTGAGATATCGCCTTCGGAAGATGGTTGGGATGGAAGGACGGTAGGAGGGACGGAAGGACGTTATGAGGGATGGAAGGACGGATGGGTAGCTATTGATGTAAAGTCACCCTCCATATTTGAAGTTGATCGGCTGAATTGTTCTCGAGATATCGCGTTCACAACATAATTGGGATGGATGGAATCTAAGATGGCTGATAGAGGCCACCTTGGATAACACAGTTTGGTGAAAAACAATTCCAGCCATCTTCTCACTGATGTCAAGTCAACCCCTAAGTTTGAAGTCAATCGGTTGAACTGCAGTTCTCGAGATATCGCGTTCACAACATGGTTGGGACGAACGGACGGAAGGACGCTCCGACAGATGGATGGACAGAAAATGTCACACCATTGTGATGCCATCCCAAGTTTGAAGTAGATCAGTTGAATTGTTCTTGAGATATCTCGTTAACAATATAGTCGACAGTGGCCATCTTGGTTACCGCAGTTTGGTGAAAAACAATTCCAGTCATCTTCTTATTGATGTGAAGTCACTCCCCAGATTTGAAGTCGATCGATTGAATTGTTCTCGAGATATCGTGTTCATAACATTTTGGAGATGGATGGAATCTGAGATGGCTGACGACGGCCATCTTGGTTAACGCAGTTTGGTGAAAAACAATTCCAGTCATCTTCTTGTTGATGTGAAGTCACCCCCCAAATTTGAAGTCGATCGGTTGAATTGTTCTCGAGATATCGTGTTCACAACATTTTGGGGATGGATGGAATCTAAGATCCCAAGTTTGAAGTAGATCGGTTGAATTGTTCTCGAGATATCTCGTTAACAATATAGTCGGCGGTGGCCCTCTTGGTTAACGCAGATCTTCTTATTGATGTGAAGTCACTCCCCAGATTTGAAGTCGATCGGTTGAATTGTTCTCAAGATATCGTGTTCATAATTAACAGTTTGGAGATGGATGGAATCCAAGATGGCTGATGGCAGCCATCTTGGTTAACACAGTTTGGTGAAAAACAAATCTTCTTATTGATGTGAAGTCACTCCCCAGATTTGAAGACGATCGGTTGAATTGTTCTCTAGATATCGTATTCATAACATTTTGGAGATGGATGGAATCTAAGATGGCTGACGGGGGCCATCTTGGTTAATGCAGTTTGGTGAAAAACAATCCCAGCCATCTTCTCACTGATGTCAAGTCACCCCCCAAGTTTGAAGTCAATCGGTTGAACTGTTCGACATATCGCTTTGACAACATTTTTGGGATGGTTGGAATCTTAAGATGGCCGACAATGGCCATCTTCGATAACGCAGTTTGGTGAAAAACAATCCCAGCCATCTTCTCACTGATGTCAAGTCACCCCCCAAGTTTGAAGTTGATGAGTTTAATTGTTCTCGAGATATCGCGTTCACAACATGGTTCGAATGGACGGACGGACGAACAGACAGACGGGTAGTATTTCCAAGTCCCCCTCCCACTTGCGTTGCGTAAGGAATATTTAATTCTTTTATATTGCTTTAGAATTAAATTATTTGATTTCATCACCTGTGCCGTATTGGCTTTCCACATGAAATTCAACCAGACAATATTTTAATTTCCACTTCAAGCAGATATCCAGTATTCTTTGAACTCTCATTGAACTTAAAAATGGAGCGAGAGACAAGAGTGCAATCGGAAAATCTCCTGTTGATAAAACGCCTCAAGGGATTTAACTCGACAAAATAAAATGGAAAGCAATAAAATAGCTTTTGTTGAACTAGATCAGCCTATACTTTAGCTGTCTCCGAATTGAGCAGCTTTTCCTTAACCTGCTAAAAGAATGACACCATGTAGACTACAGAGGAAGGACAAAAATGAAGTTCAGTAAAGGAATCAACCACATTAAAAAAAGATCATTTTCAGATCGTCAAATGACAGTGTCGACTATCCGTGTGTTGTTTTTGTTGTTGTTCATTTTCAAAACTATTTTCAAAATAATTCAGTTGATTCATTGACTTTCAGTTGTTAATTTTTAAGAGTAGTCGTTTCAAGTAGACAGTTGTTGGTATTGGAATCGAAGTCCCCGGCAAAAACTGACAAAAACATCAGAAGAAATATTTACCCCTGGTATTGTAAGTGTACTTTCTTTGAAAAAAAAAAAAGTTTTCCTCCCCTTAAATTAATTTGTTTCTGGAATAAATACATACACTATAGATAAACATTTGTTCTTCGCATTGTGTAATTGTGTAAGAGAATAAATCAATAAATGAGTCATCCAATCAATAAATAAATGTGATAGCATACAAACATGATTTAGAAATTATATGCAAACTTAACATAGGAATTGGTGGATTTTATTTGACAAGGGGCATAACTCTGCAAAATACAATATGACACGACTCATTTTCGATAGGCATCTAGTTCAGGTCAAGAGAAACTAGAACTCGTGGACTTCGAAAGACTGCCGTTATCTGTGTGATTTTATGGTTTTGATGTTTGACTGTGATCTTTAGAAATACATAGTTTTTCCTATTTCCCAAAATTTGATCATGTGTATAGGCTGTGTTATGTGTAATGCTTTAGTTACCTTTGACAGTCATAACAGGATGAAAGGTACGAAGCACAATAATTTTATAATTTATCCCATTAATTAATTTGATGCTTCAGAGTAAATTTCAATGAAAATCAGAGCATCTGAAGTCCACCGACATTGAAACTACTGATTTGGCTTGGAACCTCAGTACCCAGCATGGAAAGCAATCTCGAGTGATATCCTCGTTATCCACATACCAAATCTACGTTCAGGTTTTTGAAAGTTACCGTCCAGAAGTAACTATTTTTTTACTTGTCTTCCTGGTACTTCAGCTTGTCACCCCTTCTGAAATTTTTTTTTATCACCATACTGTCATGTATTCCAACTAGTTTCTCCATTTTTTTCATGCATTGTAGAATTTGAACACACGTTTTTCTTCCCTCGATCGGGAGACGTTGACGACACGGACAGATTTATCTCCTTCCTCTAGCTCTGCATTGCCAAGATCAATGTCCTCACTTCATGATCTTGATCATCATCCTAACGCATGGCACGATCATACGTAGAAACTTCTGCTCATAGCCATGCAGTAATGGGTGATATCCGAGTATATTAGGGCATTTCCCAATTGGTCACATCCGATTGGTCCCGTGAGATCCGACAACGGCGCAATCACATTCATAAAACGAAGACACACCTCCAGAAAGCCATCCACTGAAATGATCTCTTGGTGGGCCTCGAAATGCCCCTATCACAAAATAAAAAGCATATCATTTTCCTGTGAACTGTCGCCGATTTTATTTTTTTGAAATAGGTAAGGTCGTTTGTAATATGATTTTTCTTAAGAAAAACAAATAAGCATGCTCCATTAGAGTGAGAACTAAAGTAGCTGATTCGCACAACTTCGTTTTTGTCTCGCATAGAATCCCCTAGTCTTGCGCCTCTGCACTCAAGTGAGACTGACATGTCTGAAATGCCCAGGTCAAAATATTTAAATACAGATAATTTCATTGGCTCGTTTAAATGCGGCGGGCATGTGACTTGATGCTTCAGGAACAACTTTCGAACAGGATTATGTCCCTCCAGAAATATATCCTTTGCAGCCGAGAGGTGGCATCATGTGGAATACATGCCGAATCATAGCGTTGAGCGAAGGACAGTCTTAAGCGAAATGTGAAATCCCCTAAGCATGCTAAGATGAATGTTGACTCGGTGGGCTCATTTCTCTCACCATTAGGGAGTTCAGTGAAACATGTCAACAAAAGATTCAATTATGAGATTAAATTTGTTGGAACGATATTTTCTTAAATATCATAACAGCAGGTTGGGGGGGGGGGGGGGTAGCCACTTTTTCATCTATGTTAGTATTAAACCCAGAATAAAAACTTGAATTTGAAAAATAGAATTTTTGAGAAATTTTGAAATTGAGTTTTGCCCCAAACAATTGTTTTATATCGATGGGGAAACACGCACAAAAAAGAGTGTTATAGTGGATAAATATTGAATTCTTCAAGAGATAAGTCGAGTTCCCAAATGAAAATGTCGTGACAAATAATCAAGCAAAATAATTGTTGTTGTTGTTGTTGTTCCTTCACTAGATCAACTCGCGAGTGCTACGTTAGCGTGTCTGGAGCAAGTCAAAATCGACACGGGCAACGCAACGTTCATGTTCATGTGTTAGCTGCCCGTGTTGGCAAGCACGATTTTGTTCCGATTAAAATACTCAGTGACAAAGTTTAATTCGGCTTTTATTCTCCGCCATAAAACGATCAATCCGCTCGTTCTGGTTATCGAATTGCTCTTGCCAGGCATGAACACTTGATAGAAATACAGGCCAGATCGTGCCATCAATCTAGTGCAGTTCTTTTTATTTATCCATTAGTTTTGCCTTTCAAGCTTCGCTAACCACAGCGCCCTCAACGAGCAGATTAATTACATAAAGGGAGATCACTTTCAAGAAGCTGTCGTAAAAGTCTCGCGAGAGCCCATTTGACAGTATGCGCAAAGAGATTTCCGCGCAGTTTTTTCGGGGGGATATTGCATTTTCAGCTTCCGGTTTAGAATTTTACACAAACAATTTGGGCTTGAAAAACAGACTTCCATTTATCTGAGACAGCCCAAATTGGTACGAATTTCTAGTTCAATATCTTCTCCACATTTGGCACTGTGATGATAAGTCTCAACTCTGCTTTGTTTTTTCGCAATCTTGCGGACAAAGCGATTTTGGCCCCCATGAGACCAAGCTGATGCAATAAGACTGCGACGCTTCGCGGCAGTCTTAACAACTGTATCACGTTAGGATGTTGTATATGGAATGGTTCTGAAATTATCACAATAACATATAAATGGATTTATATTTGTAAAACGGGGCATAACTCTGCAAAATATTGTCTGAGATGACTCATTTACTTCTGATTTACATGAAGATAAATAGATGTAACAAGTTTGGTTGCCATGCATGAAACGGTTCTGTAGATATCGCGGTAACGGACGGACGGATGTGTGGACAGCCGTACATGATGACAATACCCCTAGGCCAAAGTTGGCCGAGGGGTAAAATCCAGAACTGTCTATTGATACATCAATGATGTATACCAAATTTTACATCGAGCACTTGAACAGTATCAGAGATATAGATCATCATTGATTTCGCATAAATTAAAGATGGCCGCCCATCCTTCCTGCCACTCAGAGGAACTGATGTGGTTATACATTGCGGGTCTCTTGATCGATGCTACATACCAAGTTTCGTATAGAACACTTGAATGGTATCAGAGATATATATCACTAAAGGTTTTGCATCAATTAAAGATGGCCGCCAATGTTTCCACCGAATCAGGGAAACTGGTTTGGTCATTCCTTTGAAGTTTCTTGATGCATCGATGATCTATACCAAGTTTCACACTGAACAGAGAAAATGTACATAAGATACACAAGATTAATGATTTCGCATAAATTAAATATGGCCGCCGAAGTTTCCAACCAATCAGGTCCAGATTCAATAGGGTTCTGGCTCATGAGCATATGGATGTGCAGTGCAAGTTTGGTGTGCCTTGGGTAAGATGTTCTAAAGATATCTTGGTAACGAGAAAGCTGTTATGGTTTCGCATAAATTAAAGATGGCCGCCAAAGTTTCCAACCAATCAGGCCCAGATTCAATAGGGTTCTGGGTCAAGAGCATACGGATGTGCACTGCAAGTTTGGTGTGCCTAGGGTGAGTCGTTCTAAAGATATCTTGGTAACGAGAAAGGTGTGACAGACAGACGGACGGACGTACATGACGACGACAATACACTTCGGCCAAATTTTTATGGAGGGGTAAAAAAAAACATGCACAGTTGTGATCTTATTGCCCTGGCCTAAAACTAATTGTCGGACGGGTCTTTTGTCCTCTGTTTATCTGTTGCCCCATATCCTGTCAAGCAGTTGATGTTAACGTGAAACAAACAATTATTTTAAAAAAATATTCACAATATTATTCACAATTCAATCCCTGTTTTATATATTTAAAAAAAAAATATAATTTTTTTAAATGTTACACATGGCCCATGGGATGAAAGAAATAACTACAACCGGCTAGAGTTACTGAGCTGTATCAGGATGGGATGGGATTTTCGGCTAAATATCTCAGAGAAGTGAAATTCCCCACAGTATCTCTATGTAATTTGTGCGTTTTTATTCTGAAATTCGAAGGAAATCTATTCAGAATCAAAACAAACCTTCGATACCTCACATGTTATTTTCATAGTGCCTAGTTACAATGTTACAACATTGCAAGCCCAACTTCATTGTGCTTTGAAAAAAAAAAAAACCTACGCAAGGTATTGGAGATTTTCTTTGATCCTGAACACATTTCCTTCAAATTTCAGAATAAAAATGCACAAATTACATACAGATACTGTGGAGAATTTCACTTCTCTAAGAAAAACTGGCTCCGATAGCCGAAAATCACATCCCATCATTATGTGAGATAGAAACTCTCCTGACGAATGTCCGTTGGTAATGCATTAGCTTCAGTGCAACAACAACAACAACAGCAGCAACGATGATGATGTTCGTTAATTTATTGGGTTGGCCATACCTTTCGCTATGAAGTATATTTTAGAGGACTTGTTATGCGAGACACCGCTTGTACTGGCCGACGCCCACAGTTCATTTTACAACTGAAAACTCAACTCCCGGCCATCATCGGATGTGTTGGCAGGAAGCACGAACACATGGGCACTACTTTCGTTTTTGACTACTTTCGTTTTGGACAGAATCTCACGGGTTCCTACAATTCTGTTACAAGACAAAGTACAAGTTGCCCTTTCCGATAAAACAGGCGTTTATTATCGTTCAAATCCATTCTGAGAACTTTTAGGCAAAATAACAATTCGATTTTCTCAGTTTTAATGTCAGACTATTTTTTATCAACAGCGTAGGGATACGACGATTAGTCTGGCAATACCGTACTACTGAATATGCAGAGGAATAGACTTCTAGACCAAACCAACGGCCAGTCATTCACTACACTGAACCAATGGCTGAAATACAACTTTACTATGGAGCTCTTTGATAGGCTACATGCAAATAAGAGTATGTAAATCAGGGCTATTCCAGAAAAAAAGGTATGGGGGGGGCGGATGGCAGATTTTTTTACTACCCACCACCCATAGAAATGAATTTACTGCCACAACAAGGACCCACAGAATTCAATTATCTAGGCATCCCACCACCCATAGAAAAAAACAAAAAAACAGTTGGCCTCCTACCATGGTCGTCGTTGTTGTTGTTTATGGAGATCACTTCGCGGGTCAATATTTTTTATTTTTTCATGGTTCGCACGGGTCCATAAAAGTTTGTAAACGTGTTTAATTTTTATATTGAAAATTCAAGGCCTTGAAAGTTAGAATTTTTTCCCGTACGTCCTTGAAAGTGATTGAATTTTACTGTAATGGGTAAGTATGGTTGGCAGTCCAGCAAAATGGAATAAAAACTCCGACGATCGTTGTTTCTGTCTCCTGTTGTTTTTCCCCTTTCCATCCGTCGCTCCTGTACAAATGCTCTGGCCTACAATAGTATATTGCAGAGGTCTATTTATAGCGCTGTTGCCTGAGATACATGTACACGTGATCCACTGGCAGATCTGACGAGTGTAACTTCACCAGGAACGGCACGTCGGACAGCTGTTGTTTTTTCAGTGACAATTTGTTTGAGGCTAATCTGTTCTGTGATATCAAAAATTGAAAACGTCTGGAAAGTGCAAATTTAACGATGAATGGCTGACTTTGCCAGATTTTAAAGACTGGATAAAGAGAGTGACGTGAACAAGGCAACTGAAGTGGAAATCGGAATGGAAATACATATACGGTTTTTAATAAACTAAATTTCTTTTGCAATAAAATAACGTAATTGAGGTGTGTTTTTTTTTACAGTATTAGTGAAGATATTACGGTACTTCTGATCTGATTATTGACACAAAAGTTGAATGTCGGAAGAGGCGTTTACGTAAGATAGCCCGAGATTATATAGGCCATTTAATAAATGGAATAGGCCTACATTTATTCTACTATATTTTCAAATGAAGCATATGGATCTGAAACAGATCGATCCAATTTTCAGATTAATTAAAACATAGATCGTGAATTGATGCGGATCATGTTAGGCCAAAATATACTTGAATAAACCTGGGTAAACAGGTGAGTGTATGACCAATAAATGACAGAACAGCTGCAGTCAAGCCATATTTCAAGCCAGAATAACGATCGGGGAGAGGTAAAAGGGAATTATTTTTCAGGTTTGGAAACGTTTTTATTTTCATGAGTCATGATCCCACTTTTACGAAGGCATAATTGACGTTGTGTTAGCTGAATATATTTTGAAGCGGGAACCGTGAACAAGCGCAAGTTTGGCCCACGTGCCATGCTATCCAAGGATTGATCACGTGATGTTATTGCAACTCCGTGTGGCGGGAAAATGGTCAACCAACACGTGGCATGTTGAAACTTTCATTCTACAGACCCCACCCAATTCTATGAAAGTATTTTAATACATCTGCTAATCAAGGAACGAATGGATACAGTGAATTGTTAGAAAGGTCAAGCAATTCATGTCTTTCGTTTAGCCGATATTACCGGGCGGGATGAGCTCGTTCCAGCTGGGAAGATTGTATTTCTCAGATCAGTTGGCCCTGATATGGGCCTTGGATGAGTTGGCCCCGATATGAGTTTAAATAGTGTCAGGCGCTTGATTAATTTGCTGTTCGTTTTATTGACATGTGAAAAGCCCTTCCACAATATTTCCCTATGAAGAGCAATCAAGAAATTATTAGGTTTGATTCTCAATCTGAAAACGACGTAATCTGTGTTTCTTCATTAGATCGTTTATATATTTTCCCCTTTGACATCAATGGCGAAACCGGGATAGTTGGGCATAGTCTTGTCGGCCGTGACAAAAATTCTGCAAGGTTTCAAGCATGTACTGCAGAGAAAATAAAGAAAATATAAGAATGTCTAAGTGACAGAATATGCTCTTGTCGCGTATGTACTAATGTACGCGAATTTGTGATTTTAAATTTGCCGGGTGTCGGGTGAAGCTAATATCTTCATTGTCAGCCGATCATTGCGGTCAATTACTCGAACCTAATATAATGGTTAAAGAGCGGGGAAGAATGCATTGTTCTTCAAAGAGAGAAAATAATGATAGGAAATGCAAGAGGCGATGGATAATTCACTAAAAACGATCAAAGATGAAGAAGTCCGCCATTTAGCTTCTCGCGTCAAAAGTTACCGTCAAAAAAAGATAATTCGAACACGTCCGCTTTCCTAAAATTGGCTTGAATTGGGTACTTGAATAATCACTGTAGGACCATGAAAAGTCATTAAATTTAATGCAAGAAAAGGCATGCGAACCCTGGTTTTTCGTTTTGCGTTTTGGTTCATCATTATCATCATTTGCTGCTGATGCCGCCAGATCAACAGGTTCGGAGTTATTCACTGTGACCGTGCCGACCGTGTCAACTGCTTTTTTGAAGCGTAAATAATGTCCTAGTTTTTTCGGAACACTTATCGCGGAGAAAACAAAGTTCTTCGTCGTTCAGATTTTTGAGTTGATCCATATCGTCAAAACCACTGGTTTGAAAATTATCGTCAGCAAAGTCGCAAGAAAATGGAGGCAAAACTTCGCCTCGGTACGCAACGGGCACATTTGTATATATCGCCACATTCGAATATACGACCAGTTTTCACATTATTTTGTACTAATACAATTTTTAAGTTTCTGGGAACCAATTTAATTCGTAAAACGAACAGGGGGCACAACTCTGACAAGACCTCATTCTTCCGAAGAGGGCGCTTTTCACGAAGGTGACTAAATGAGATGATCAGGAACTTCCAGGAAGCTACGAGGGTTGCCAGCGAGAAATTACACATACAGAAGAACAAAAGAACAGACAACACAACATTGCGGGTAGTGTTTTAATAAATAAATGAATGAAAACAATGACCAGACATTGACACCATTGGTTTTATTTACCCACCACCCATAGAATCCATTTCTTTATTAAACCTACCACCCACAGAATCGGATTTCATTTGAACACGACCACCCATAGAAAAAAAAAAGGCTTCCCATCCGCCCCCCCCCCCATGCCTTTTTTTCTGGAATAGCCCTCAGTATAAAAGTAGGGCTAATGTATGCATACTTCCAGATCCCTTTTTAGAAGACTGTAAAATGGTAGAAAAATAAAAAAAACCTGAAAGTCTCAAAGGCACGAGTAAAAAATAGAAGGATCATAACCTGTAAGTTTCAATAACTTCCTCGAAATAGATTTCGAGATACGACTCGGACAGACGGACAGACACACTGCTGGGGCCACAACAATACTCCTTAGCCCGTAGGGGCTGAGGAGTAAAAAATGAAGAGTGAATCCAGGAGAGCTGGCGTGCATCCTTGCACAAAATCTGGACATTTGTTTGTAATGATTTAATTTTTAAAAATACTGCAATGGATTCTTTCAGCAGAACTAGCTGAAAACAATCAACTCTGTGAGATATATTCGGAAACGGTAGACTACCCTCTTATGCATCCATGTTGTCTAAAGAACTACATGTATTACTGGCTGGTCAGCAGAAAACACACATACCTGTATCGAGTCTGTCACTGTGGTCAAACAGAGCCCAGCTCCCTGATTGGATCATCCCACTAAGGTACTGGGTCATCATAGGAAGGGTCAGGTCCTTGCCACAGTTAATTGTCACCAGGTGGCGTCCTAGAGCCTGCAAAACAAAAACAATCATATTTTCATTTTTGATACAATCCAGCTCTGCAGTCACACAAATATAAAGCGTTACCGTTACATCATTCAAAGAATTCAGCTCAAATCTTTCACTAGATTTTGTTGACTGATACCTTTGACCGATACCTTTTTCTTATGAACCTTATTGAATGGTGGCCAGTTTGAATAACAATACGATGGAGGGTCTTACACCAAATCGTTGCTCATCTAGTCTGTTTGATTAGGTCACACCAATTTAATTTTTTGTTTTCACGAGGGGTTTCATTTATATCTAACATTTAATAGAGGTGATAATAACAACAAGGGTTATGTGTACCCCGGCAGCTCACCGTTTTGGGTTTTGTCAATAACATGCAGCTTCGCATAAAGATCGAGCCCTTCAGGTTGCACGTCACTGGCAATGACAATACATATGGTTATAAACATTTGACTTCTTTGTCAGTGATGTTGAAGTTGGATTGAAAGATGAATTATATTATAAAACTTGAAATAAAGATTACCTTTTTCCCCAAAAGTAAGCTTATACATGTCATTATGAATACATGTACAATTGAAATTTGGTCTGAGATGTGGGTGTGAAATAATCCATCAAACGTTAGTCCAAAAGAAGTCAAAATTAATCTAAGTCCAGCCTAAACGAAAAACATTATTCCTTCCAGCTTGAGTCGAACGTTGTGCTAAACATAAAAACTTAACCGGACACCAACACCGACACCGCCACTTTCCCCCTCTCTCTCCCAATACCTCGCCTACTTCGTATACGGCGAGCTAATAAAACTGGACCAACCAATTGAAAACTCATCAACCCACAGAAAGAAAGGGAGGGGAACTTCAAAAGTCCAGCTTTATTAATAAAACTGGACCAGACAAGCGAAAACTCATCTAACCACAGAAAGAAAGGGGGAGGAACTTCAAAAGACAGTTTTATTTTTATTTTATTATGAAAAAAAACAACAAATCCACCAGTGAAACAAAAAATAAAATTTGTGTGGCCTCACCTTGGAGAGATCGTGGATGGTTTCAGTTTTGCCTGTGGCAGGAGGACCAATGAGTGCCCCACAGTGGAATGACAGCATGGACTGGGTCAATGAGAGGAATGCCCTCTCAGTCAGAGGTGTCAGCACGAGATGCTCACATGGCCCCAGGTATTCGTAGTCATAGGCATAAGGCGCGCTGAACATGTGCACGAAACACTGGCTGAATGAGTAGGCAGAGGACACCGTTGTTTTTGTCCTGGTCAGTTTTGGAGGTTCTTCTGTGAAGGAGTGTTCAATGAAGAAACTTGATGTTTAGTTCACTTATATTTTGCATGAAAATCAGTGATTCAGATAGGGGAAACACCAAAGATTTCTGACAAGGTAGATTTAAGAAAAAGTTCCATATTAACTTATTTAATGCAGTAAAACAACAAGGATAGATTGTGATGCAACAGAATGAGCCTAAGTTTGATCACGAAGGCCATAAACCATTAATTCTATTCTTAGTATACTGCAAACGGCAAAATGTGAAGATTTCTCGATAAAAGGGATATTATTCTTATGTATAATTACAAGTTGATTAACACCCTCATATCAGACAAAAATGTTTTGACTTATCAATTAATCGAAGCAGATTACATTTCCATTACAATTTTATACTGTGATATAGAACAGGTTGATGACAGTGTCAGGGACAGACAGACACTGACACAGATGCATGGCACCCATTATGGTATAGATTACTCCAGTCACTTTATAGCTGAAATATTGCTGAACACGATGTTAAACCTTAATTCTCTCCTAGATTACTTGATAATGAGGACAGTATCTTCTGTAAAAAGTTGCTTACATTTACATACAGATCCAGGGATTCATAGACGTCCATTCTTACTACCGTTAAACGGTAGTAAGAAAATGTCAAAAACTGAATATAGACAGCAAAAAACTCAAAAGTGTACATTTTGGACAAGAAATACTCAATGTTTTTGACGACAACTCAATACTCGAAATGGTGCAAATTATTTCAGTGATGTGAAAATCATCGCCGATCCTTCGACAATTTGTCTTCGAACGTTTGGGTATTTCCAGTTCTAGAAATAATTTCCGTCTCCGCGAGTTCTTGCCGATTAAACTCACCATAGGCTCTCAGTTACTATCAATACTCGACGGGAAGCAAAAAATATGGTTTCGGAGATTAATTTTCGGGACCGGGAATTGCCGATTCAATGACTTCGCATAATCAGAATACGTTAGCCAATGAGCATCAAGAAATTACCGGGGCCAAGGTAAATATAGCTCCACGAGAGGTGGCGGGATTTTTGACAGTTCCTTTGTTCCGAAGTTCAACGGCAACCATGCGATGGACGTAAAGTAGAAGTCCAAGTTCAAGACATCATTCTGCTTGACAGCTGCTACCTATCTTACGTGAAAATCCGCTGATGATGTAAGGATATTATAGCATCTCTTGAAAGCGTTATATGATAATTATCTTTGAATGTTTATGATAGTTTGTGATCTCTTACCGCTGTTGTTGTTGCTAGAAACAAGAGGTCCAAAAAAATGAAATCTTTAAAATAAGTGAGCAAGTTACATTACAATACAGAACATGTGGTTTTTTTTGTCATTCAGATGACCATTATCCACATCACATCAGCAGACACTGACTTTTGAAAATTGCAGGCGAGCTGGAAATGGTGTACCTGAATTTGGTAAGGGGAGCCATACATGAGCTTTAAATAGCTCTCCTAAAATTATTAAGGCGAGCCAAGTGAAGGCTAATCAAATACCGTTTCTATTCATACAAGATCCACCACCTTGTGGTTCAGGGATCCAAGTACAGATAAATATATAGAGAAATTTAATAATAATGTCCTTATAGCTTGAGGTTTCAGATGGTTTTACCATTGACAGCTAGGGCTCTGGCTAATCAATGTAAGGAAAATTTAAACAAGTAGCATTTTTCTTGAAGAAAACTTTTATTAACTTCAACTTTACACCGGCTCAACACTGAACAGTACAACTCACTTCAAAAATTACGGTCGCCGCTTGCCCACGAAAACGGGGGTCTGTATAAATTTTGTCGCTGTGTTTGGCGCACATCGCGCACCAAACTACCCTACCCGAAAAAGTTAGCGCTCGGAACGCATGCGGAATGCATTCCTACAGCTTTTGTGTGATTGCAATCTGCATGCATTCCGCATGCATTAAATTGGAACCTTCATGATTATGCACTCGAGTGATCGCTTGTTTGAAGTTGCTGTACATATTATGCGATCATTATGCCTTCCAAGTGTGGAAGGCGTAACACTTGGAAGGCGTAATGATCAGAAGCGCTCCTCATCCTGCATGCATGCGGAAGCCATAATGATCGCATGGCATTAATAATTGAATGATCAGCATGAATGCATTCCGCACGCATTCCGCATGCATGCATTCAAAAGCTCTTGTACACTAGCAATCACATAAATCAAATGACTGACATTTTAAATGGGCAAATGTAAAGTACATTGTAAGCTACAGATGTACATGTAAAGGGTGTATGAATTGTGCTATTTATACAGTACAGTTCAAACCTTCTGAAGAGCAAAATTGGTCCGAAATAAACATTTCAAGTAACATGTAACTTTGTCAGTAACCTGAAGCTGACCATTAATGAATTCATTAATACGTTGTAAATGCAAGTGGGAATACTTAAATTATACATACATGCTAAAATTTAAATATATTCAGAATATATCCAAAGTGTATGGCCATTTTTCAAACTGTAGAGTGACCTTCAAGCTAGTGAGTAATTCACAGAATGACAGACTTACCATCAAATCTTAATATCTTAGTAGATTTATGTGGAAATACACTGTGATCCATTGTCTCTGGAGTGGAGTGACCCTGCAATGTCCGGACCAAGAACTGTGCAAATTGTGTATTCCTCACATCAAAGAATTCACTACAAATAACTTCTCTTTCCATGTTTCTGCCAGCTAAAAACCTCACACCAGTATATCATGTTGTGTTCTTCAATTCTGGTTGAGCATTTTAGGCTATATCCAATGTGAAATATCCAAAACTGCAGCTAAAGAAAATACAGCTACTGCATGGTGGCGGTGGTTAAAATTTGAAATCTGGTCGTATGATAGTATCCCCCTTTAAATTTGGCGGGGTTTCCATGGAGATCGGTGATTTATGGTCTATGAAATCAGAACCATCTGTTGGTCTGGAGACAGACACCAACTGATCATTTAAGCGATCATTTTGGATTGCTTGGACTGAAAGGATCGCTTGACCATAAGAAAATGATCACTCAGATCACATAAATGATTGCATGGTTAACACATTTGGGCAAAAGTGATCGGTTGGATAGCATAATGATGGCAAAATGAGCGCTTGGAACGCTTCATCCTGTCAAGAATGATTGTTTGGATAGCATCATGATTGCAAAATGAGCGCATAGCGCGCTTAATGATCACATAGATCGCATGGATGGCATAGGGAATGCATGCGGAATGCGATCCGCATGCGATCTGCATGCAATCCGCATGCAATCCCTCCATTTATTTCAGGTAGGGTAGGGCCACTTTACTGTCATCGGTTGACTGGAATCGAATTAAGCCACCAGTATTCCACTTCATTATCGTACTGACGTTAACAGTTCTTTTAGATTCCTTCTCCTTGATTAATAGAATGTCGTCGCGACCTGAGAAAGTTCAAAATTTGCTGTAGTTCGGGAGGAAAAAACCGCATGGGCAAAACCGTCATAGAGGGATGCGGGAAGAGACGAGTATCTGCATTGGGCTTAGTCCACAGTTGCGGATTTTTGGTCCCCCTCAAATTCTTTGAAATTAAAATTCCACCAGGTTTGACCCCATGAGAATTTTTGTTGGCTTTTTGTTTATTGATATTTGTGATATCATTCAGTTGACTGGTTGATTTGCTTCAAATCAGTACATGGTATTTTGCCAGTAGGATTGGCCCATGCCTCACTATGCAGATGGAAGTGTGAAAGTGTGGCTGTGAATTGGGGCCATTTTCAGCTTACGAGCACATGGCATACTTTACGGTGTAAAATTGAGCTTGAAAACCGCCTGGGCGAGACCCTATTTTCTTTGCCAATTTTTGTTGGTCCTTGGACTGGGCACACTGTCGGTGAGTTTCAGGACAATCGATTGTCAAGTTTTTTCTTTGGTGGAGGGGAATATTACCCATTTTGGACCAATTTTAGAGGATTTTCCTGAAGTTTGAAGCAAGTTCAGTATGGGTTATGGGGACCCTGATTTTCGTCAACAAGGCTTACATCTGTCTCGGCTTTATGACAAGAGCCTACTCTTTCAGAAAATATATAGTTCTATGGGGGTTCTCTAATAACACGGTTGCTGTTTAGCATAAAATGAACCTGCCTACTGTTTAATTTCAGATGCCATGGCCCTTCTGTAGACTGCACCCTATATGACAGAACAGGCACTTTCTCAGGTAACATTAAATTTGCATATCTGACTAAAAAATTTCCATCCAGAACTAATATTGTTTACTATCAAGTTGAACACAATTCAAAACAATGCTATTCACACCCAACACAGGACTGAAATTAAGCAGCACAGGGGCTTGGGCTAGAAAGGGGGGAGGGGTAACTCTTAGCATGGCCAGGAAATATCTGTTAAAAGGTGTGTAGAATTGCCAACATCCATGTTGGTGTTTTATCGGGGGGGGGAGGGAGGGGGGTTCAATTGTCCCAGGAATTTTTCAAAAGTTTTAGTGTCACAGAATAATTCCTCTGGGACCATTAAAACAGCCCTACCCCTCCCCATAAAACCAGCATTGGAGTTGGCAATACTATACTATACACAATGTAACAGATATTCCCCTGTTAAGAGTTATCCACCCCTCCCCCCCTTCTAGCCCAAGCCCCTGTGCTGGTTTCATAATTCCAGTCCTGTGTTGGGTGTGAATATCATTGTTTTGAATTGTGTTCAACATAATTGTAAACAATATTAGTACTGAATGCAAAATTTTCAGTCAGATATATTCAAATTTGACATAGCGGTCTAGCCTGACAAAATGGCGTCGCAAAAACTGTCAAAATATGAATGGGGTAGGGGGAAAGGTATCGCTCTGTTTTATCTTAATATGACTTTCAACCATTGAGTGTCATATATCATTATACTTGTACAGACCCATAGATTGAAAGGAGTAGATAAAAAAAAATCCACAAAAAGTACCCTTCACTTAAAGGGCTTAGTCCACAGTTGCGGATTTTTGGTCCCCCTCAAATTCTTTGAGATTAAAATTCCACCAGGTTTGACCCCATGAGAATTTTTGTTGGCTTTTTGTTTATTGATATTTGTGATATCATTCAGTTGACTGGTTGATTTGCTTCAAATCAGTACATGGTATTTTGCCAGTAGGATTGGCCCATGCCTCACTATGCAGATGGAAGTGTGAAAGTGTGGCTGTGAATTGGGGCCATTTTCAGCTTACGAGCACATGGCATACTTTACGGTGTAAAATTGAGCTTGAAAACCGCCTGGGCGAGACCCTATTTTCTTTGCCAATTTTTGTTGGTCCTTGGACTGGGCACACTGTCGGTGAGTTTCAGGACAATCGATTGTCAAGTTTTTTCTTTGGTGGAGGGGGAATATTACCCATTTTGGACCAATTTTAGAGGATTTTCCTGAAGTTTGAAGCAAGTTCAGTATGGGGACCCTGATTTTCGTCAACAAGGCTTACATCTGTCTTGGCTTTATGACAAGAGCCTACTCTTTCAGAAAATATATAGTTCTATGGGGGTTCTCTAATAACATGGTTGCTGTTTAGCATAAAATGAACCTGCCTACTGTTTAATTTCAGATGCCATGGCCCTTCTGTAGACTGCACCCATTGGTCACTGCTAGGTTGCCATTTTCCTGTGAGCCAATCAAATTGACTGATAAATATGGCTCTCGGTTTCAACTTCCTGTCTCTCGATTTCAGCTTCCTGTTTCAGTTCGCGGTTCTCGGAAGCGGCTATTTGAGGATTTTGACAACAGTGGACATAATAAATAAACTGCGTAGGTATTTAACGAGGTGCGCGGAATTTAGCGTACCTTATTTTGAATTCAGGCGCGTCATGGTGCGCGCGCGCCATCGCGCGCCTCAAAAGGCAGTGTCTGCATCAGATAGCTCATCTTAGTACTACAGAAACTATTTGTTCAGATCTTAATTGGTAGGGTGGTAAAAACATTGAAAAACTCAATATCAACTTGTGGGTGGGCCGTAAAATATTTTATATTGGGTAGTAAAAATTTGGACTTCTATGAATCCCTGAGATCATGTTATCCTTATCCAAAATACCCAGTAAACTTCTAATTGACAACTGATTAAACTGTGACATTGTTAAAACTTAAATAATCTGATCATCCTCTGATTCATTGCAGTTTTTTACAAATTTTTCAGATGCTCACGAACATACAAATACTATTGCAGCAATATCAAAATGTTTCTTCTCATATCTCACGCATACAAGGTTAACAGTTTTATCTGGCTGAGGAAAAAATATATATTAACGGATATTAAAGAATGAAATTAGTAGGAGATGAATTTCACTTTACCAGGTATTTTCTCCATGCCTGGTTTCACCTTTCTCAAGGGTGTAGCCGGTGTAGAAACTTTGGAGGAAGTTGAACCATCGTCAGACATCTCCGTCTTTGCCCGTAGGACTGTCTTGATCTCGATGTGATACTTCAACACTTTCAGCCAATCAAAATTTCCCAGAGAGATATTGTCCATCAGAGCTGAACAGAAAACAACATGCATCATGTGTGGTGTGACTTTGGTGCACCTAGATATAGTTGTTTGAGATATTATGGCGGTGATGAGAAAACACAGACGGACAGACAGATGACAACAATATCCCAAGTTAAATTTGGTCGAGGGGTAAAAACAAGGGTGGCACCTTTAAGACTATAACTAAGTTTAATGATCACAAGATTTCACAGATAGTGGACATCTGCTTCACCAGGTGAATGTTCACCTGATGAAGCAGATATGCACTCTCTGTGAAAGCTTGTGACCATTAAACTCAGGCATCACATCATTGAACCGGCACGGGTTTGAGCCCAGCTGGTCCATGTGTGGAAGTTTGTCAGTTACTTGCCGACGAGCGGTGGTTCTCTCTGGGTACTCAGGCTTCCTCCACCAACCAAACTGACTGTCACCATATGAGTGAAGCTACCTTGAGCGTGACATTGAGTCAAATCTCCCCATCTCATTAAACTTAGTTAGTCTTAACCCTTTGAACTCAAGAAGTCGCTGTAGCGGCCTATTTATATAATGGATATACCCGAGAAGCGGCCTGTGACGTCAGAACCGACTATTCAGCCAATCAGATAATGTTTTAAGTCGTATTCGCTCCACAGATTTAGATTGGTTGCCCAAGTCCAAAATGGATCCTCTGCCACTTGTAGAGTCCCGAGGGGGTTAGCAACGCTGTTTAGATTATGCATATGACAAAAATTCTCATTTGTATCCCTATTTTATCGGGAAGCTCAGGGTCAGGTGTTAATAGACATGGAAACTCCCGGGTTCAAAGGGTTAAAGGTACCGCCTCTGTTATTCATTTTCAATCAGGGCTGTTCCATTTAACATGAATTGCAGGCAAGCACCTAAAAGGTGCGTGGACCCCTCAGCCTGTTTTTTTTTAGTCGAGTAGGATATGGGCTGCATCTAGAGCCAGTTTAGTTTTGGAAAATATATGGGCACCCAAAACTCAAATGAAGCAAAAAACTAAAGTGTTGTTGTTGTTCAATTTAAAAGGATTTCTGAAGGAAATACTCCTAGAAAAAGCTTCTGGAAGCCTCAATATCGATCCAATTGATAGCTGGGTATTGAATTTCATGTTAAGGTCCATTCCACGTTACGTGTGTTACAATTTGCAGACTTTTTTGCCTGCACTGATTGACCCTTAAAAAAACCTGACTGTTAAGGAGTTGCAACTATATTAGGAAAAGGACCCTTA
>JAVTVY010000286.1:0-33598 GCA_036873755.1 Hanleya hanleyi | reverse complement strand
AGACAACAGGAGAGTGACAATCACTCGCCTTATTTATTCTCAGGAGTGTGGTTAGCACACCTAAAATCACACCCCTTAAATGAGTCTAGGCGAGTGATGGGTTATCTCCCTTGATAACAGGCGAACAGTGACCAATAATGATGTGAAATTTGACAGTGAGTGGTTCTCCTGCAATTTTTCTTTTCAAAAAATGAGGTGGGTGTTTTTAAATTTATTATTATTAATTTTTTTATTTGGCACACATGTTCTTTCAAACTTAGAGCACCAGTGGAAAGTTGATGTCAACATTGATATGTCAAAGACAACTATCCCCCTAATTTCTGCAATTAGAACTCATTATATCAAAGAATTTAGATCCAACTAACACCCTTTTTAAAGAATGAAAATTTATGGGGAGTTAACCAGTATCCCAACTATATTTACTTATATTTATCAGAAGTCTCCCCTTGTAAATTGCTGATTCCAATAAATTAGAATCAGCCACCAGAGTCCCATTGGAATGATCAATTAACTGAAATGTCTGCATAGAAAAACTTCCACTTGTGAATAGAAGCCAAAGAAAAGAAGCCGACAATATTATTTACCAACTGGAAGAAAAAAAATCAGATAGTCCGATTCCGTTTCATAACAGGTCCGACTTTTGCATGCACCGGACTACCGCGCAAGAGGTGGCGCGCAACCGGAAGTAAATTTGGCGCGGGAAATGTTGATAGAGAAAACCAACAACAAGGTCCAACAACAATGGCTAAAGATCGGCTTGAAATAAATTTTCAATGGATTATTTCTTGGATTGTCCGTTCCTTCAGATAGATCTAGACTTCTAAAAGGTATTTACAAAAATTGATCGCATTTTATCGTTTTTGCTATATAAAATCCTACTTGCCGCATGCGACAGGTAGATTGTTTTTGCAAGACAAGTTGTCGCCGGAAAAATTCACTTGCCAGCGGCACGTAGGCAGGCGTTATTTCGACCTCTGATTCCATTTAACCGGACGTAAACACATGCGTTGCTGTCGGAAGGCAGTTTAATGGCACACGTAAGTTGGTAATGAATTTAGCTGCTTTTACTGTTTTTTAACGACCGCGAAATGCCAGGTGCGCTATAGTCGCGCACCTAGTTCCAAGTTCAGGAGCGCGAAGGTGCGGGAGCGCGATCGCGCGCCTTAAAACGAGAGGCCTGAAGAAAACTATCAAAACCTATAGAGCCCATTTTTCTCAAGTGAGTCAATTAAACACACAGATTCTCATACATGTACATAATAAATATACTGTAAATGTCCTGCATCTACATGTACATCCAGGCAAAATTTCTTTCAAGTTTATACCTCAAAACTTGAGCAGGAAAAAGTTTGATAAGTGAGTGAGTGAGTGAAAGAGTGAGTGAGTATAATTTAATCATTTATCAACTGTTCAATAAGTTCATAAACTGGCTGTTAGACAGGTAACATACCACACAATATATCTCTTTGCAAATCTTGTGACCACTGATCGGAATAATCCCAAAATTGTCCGATGAACTCCTAGGAGGACCTCATTAAGATTATCATAGCTGTATCATTATATATACATAGCTACATGTACATCTTTATGTAGTTGTTGCTGAGATATGAATATACCACCAGGGAGACATGCTTGTGGGAGAGGTCAGAGATCAGTGCCTGTGACATATCAGTCTGTGATGAACAAAACCATACCATCCATCTTTCTGAAACTGCTGACAGGCAGAATGGCGATGCACCGTTATCGTTACCAGCGGATATGGGTAATCAGAGGCCCCATTGGTCGGAACAAAGCCCCAAAATCTGTAATCAATATTTCTCCGAGACTGGCAAAACAGAATCAACATTTCAATACACAGCCATACAATCCAGTAATCTTTATCCCAGAACCTACTGGCATACGAAATGTTGATCGAGTAGAGAAATATGAATATTACACAATACAATGTATATAGCATTGAAAATGTGTGAATGATTGATGACAAAAATCAAGATTTTTAAGCTACATGTAAGATTTCACCATTTCAAACTTGTAATAACCAAATACCAGATAAAGAAATAATATTAGGAACAATTAGTTTATTAAATAACATTAAGATCCAATGGTGTCCACATGGACACATATGCCTCACCATAAATAAAGGTCTTAAATCCATATGTTAGACAAGGGCCAACATAAAGATTAAGTTTTAGGAGATGAATATTCCTGATATGTAAGGGCGTCAGGATTGTCTCACTAATAAATATTAGGATATAATCAAATTTCAGATATAATACTCGAATCAGATATAATACTCGAATCAGATATAATCATAATTACATGTAAGTGCAGGTCACATTCAAGATAACGATGTGAATAATAAAACATCATACAGTTTCCCCCAACATTTCACACACATTCTGTCTCAGAGGATGATCTTCACAGTCCCATTTTACATCAGAGATGATGTCAAATTTTGAGCATTGACCATGTTGACTGCATGTCTGTGTGACTTCACGGCAGTGTAGAGAATGGAAAAGATTGACGACAATGTAGCATTTTGACATGGTTAATCACCCCATAGGCATAATAACATCACAAGTTCTGACATTCTTGTGGCGCTGTGCGCTACAATAACATTAATAAATTGAAATTTGCGAAAATTAGTCTTAAAACAAGATCGAAGCAGGTTATAAATGTAGAAGAATATCTTGAATAGGTTGGCCCTAATCTAGCTCCTATTAGCATCCGATATCCAGACACTGCCATTGGCATACAGTGCCCTTGCTGTAAAAAAAAAAAAAAAAAAAAAAAAAAAAACCCTCCATGCCAGTTCGCCGTTTGGCTCATTTGCCGCATGCAACTTTGCCTGCACTTAAAGGATTTTTATCAAGATTTTTTTTTCTCTGGAATATAGGTCAGAAGAGTTCGTACTCAACTAAGAAATTTTTTTCCTTGTCCCCTGTGGGCGTATTAAAGCCTTTTTAGTTAAAGACCTGTGGCTCAATTTCCTCCAGTTAACCCGTTAATGAGCTTAGGCTCACGTGACCTGGTGACGTCAGAAAAGCGACCGTCTCCTGCGGGCAGCTGTCTCAGCTATATATTAAGCTGTGGATTTGCGATTACTCCATCGCGTATATCGCTGTATAATTAATCGAAAAAGATTTGAAACCATGGAGGAATATGCCAGTGATGATGATCTATATACAGAGGACATAAATAGACATCTTGACGTTCTGCTGTATCAGTTTAAACCCGTACCAAACGACCGAAATGAGGTGGAACAGAGGGACAGCGAATCTGAAACAGACGAACCATCACACACGGAACAAGGTCGACTTGTAAACACATACTGGTATGTTATTTATTGTCTATGCCGGATGTTATATATAGGCCCTTTGCATGGAATGAATAAATATTTAGACAATGATCGAAATAATTTGTTAGTCCAGGCCTACTGCTTTTACACTGCTATTTATAAGGCGGTAGTATTCTGGAGTCGAATTGTGAAGAATATAATTGATTGAAATTGCAGTTTAAGGGCCGCTTCCCATCAGTGTATTAGCCGGAAACTGGGAGTGCAAAAGAAATTTTAGGGAGTGCAAATCTGTGTCCCAGCAATTGAGCCACGCGTAGCGTGGTGAACAACTAGGCGTGGGGTCTGGGGCCCGCCTAGGGCCCAGCCGCCAAAGACCCTTAGATGCTCAGATATGCTATCAGAGCCATTTCCCAGCACCTGAGAGTCCCAAGATCAAGGTTGACTTTCATCCTTTAAAATAAAATAAAATATCATTTATGCACATTTAAAAAAAAAAAATTGTGTGAATTTTTATTTTTAGCCCACCATCACCAGATGGTGGGCTGTTCAAATCGCTTTTTGTCCGTGGTCCGTCGTCCGTCCGTAAACAATTCTTGTTATCGTGATTTCTCAGGAACTACTGCATGGATCTTTCTCAAATTTGGTACACAGGTTCCCCTTGGGATCTAGTTGTGCAAGATACCTTTTCTGGTCCGATTCGAAAATCCAATATGGCCACAAGGTGGCCATCTTGGATTTCCCCATGAAACCTTGTTATCGCAATTTCTCAGGAACTGCTGCATGGATCTTTCTCAAATTTGGTACACAGGTTCCTCTTGGGGTCTAGTTGTGCAAGATACCTTTTCTGGTCCGATTCGAAAATCCAATATGGCCACCAGGCAGCCATCTTGGATTTCCCCATGAACCTTTGTTATCGTGATTTCTCAGGAAGTACTGAATGGATCTTTCTCAAACTTGGTACACAGGTTCCCCATGGGGCCTAAGTTGTGAAAGATACCTTTTTCAGTAAGATTCGAAAATCCAATATAGCCACCAGGCAGCCATCTTGGATTTCCCCATGAACCTTTGTTATCGTGATTTCTCAGGAACTGCTGCATGGATCTTTCTCAAATTTGGTACACAGGTTTCCCTTGGGGTCTAGTTGTGCAAGATAACCTTTCTGGTCCGATTCGAAAATCCAATATGGCCACCAGGCAGCCATCTTGGATTTCCCCATGAACCTTTGTTATTGTGATTTCTCAGGAAGTACTGAATGGATCTTTCTGAAATTTGGTACACACGTTCCCCATGGGGTCTAGTTGTGCATACCTTTTCCGGTCTGATTCGAAAATCCAATATTGCCACCAGGCAGCCATCTTGGATTTCCCAATGAACCTTTGTTATCGTGATTTCTCAGGAAGTACTGCATGGATCTTTCTCAAATTTGGTACACAGGTTCCCCATGGGGTCTAGTTGTGCATGATACCTTTTTGGCCCGATTCGAAAATCCAATATGGCCACCAGGTGGCCATTTTGAATTCCCCCATGAAATTTTGTTATCGTGAGTTCTCAGGAACTACATGTACTGCATGCATCTTTGTCAAATTTGGTACACAGGTTCCCCTTGTGGTCTACTCGTGCAAGATACCTTTCCTGGGCCGATTCCAAAATCCAATATGGCCCCCAGGCGGCCATCTTGGATTTCACCATGAAACTTTGTTGTTGCGATTTCTCCAGAACTACTGCATGGATCTTTCTCAAATTTGGTACACAGGTTCCTCTTGGGGACTAGTTGTGCAAGATAACCTTTTCTGGTCCGATTCGAAAATCCAATATGGCCACCAGGCAGCCATCTTGGATTTCCCCATGAACCTTTGTTATCGTGATTTCTCAGGAAGTACTGCATGGATCTTTCTCAAATTTGGTACACAGGTTCCCCATGGGGTCTAGTTGTGCATGATACCTTTTTGGCCCGATTCGAAAATCCAATATGGCCACCTGGTGGCCATTTTGAATTCCCCCATGAAATTTTGTTATCGTGAGTTCTCAGGAACTACTGCATGCATCTTTGTCAAGTTTGGTACACAGGTTCCCCTTGTGGTCTACTCGTGCAAGATACCTTTCCTGGGCCGATTCCAAAATCCAAGATGGCCACCTTGTTATTGCGATTTCTCCAGAAGTACTGCATGGATCTTTCTCAAATTTGGTACACTGGTTCCCTTTGGTTTCTGGTTGTGCAAGATACCATTTTCGGTCCGATTCGAAAATGTAATATGCCCACCAGGTGGCCATTATGTATTTCCCCATGAAAGTTTGTTATCGTGATTTCTCAGGAAGTACTGCATGGACATTTCTCCAATTTGGTACACAGGTTCCCCTTTTGGTCCAGTTGCGCAAGATACCTTTTTTTGGTCCGATTTAAAAATCCAATATGGCCACCAGGTGGCCAACTTGAATTTCCCCTTGAAACATTGTTATCGTGAATTCTCAAGAAATACTTCATGAATCTTTCTTAAATTTGGTACACAGGTCCCACGTGGGGCCTAGTTGTGCAAAATAACTTTTTTGGTTACGCTTCAAATTAATATGGTATTTCAGAGTTGTGACATTGCATCACAAGAGTAGGCGGATCAAACGGTGGGGCATATTCTATATATTGACTATAGAAAATATCCATACCTTCACCTTCTATATTAAGGAGTTCAAATGATTCCGAATTAAAATGTATTTCTTCAAATTTTAAATCAGTTTACTTTAGTCCATGGCATATTGCAAGTGAACTGCCTCACCATTTCGTCTGCCGACGGGTCGGCTACACGAAAGGACGTCACTCTTGTGACACAACGTCACAACTCGACAACTGTAGACTACTGCGTGTTTCGATCCAAGAGAGATAATCAGGATTCAGACACTTTCAAAGTTTCAACATTACTGCACAGACCGGATCTCTTCAGTATTAAGTTTTGTACCATCTTACTATTTTCGAGCATGGTATCTTAAAAGAGATAACTCAAACTAGCCCAGTAAACAGAACCGAAATAGCATTCGTTCCTCATTATGAAATCTTAAGTATGTTTCATAGCTCATGCGAAAGTGTCAAAGAGATTTGTCTTCGCTTCCAGTACCCAATGATGACACGTGCGAAAAAAAATTACTACAAAACGAAGATGAAGGATCCTCTGGACATTCACTTTCAGACTAACTTTGCTCATTTCATTTGTACTATAACAAACGACAGACATCAATTGCAGTTTCTAGAAATCTTGAAATTCCTGAAACTTAGAAACATAATATCTTGGTGTTTTCCAGTGTCTCTTTTTCAATCATTTTCGCTCAAATTCGAAATTGTGCACACAAAATTACAAATCATTCGTTTGTTCTTAGTAACAATGGACAAAAAGATCCTCTTGTCATAATACATGTAGCTTACAATTATCGGACAATGGTGGGTGCCAAGATCCTTCAGGATCTCTCGTTTGTAATAAGGGGGGGAGGGGGGCTATGATTTTTTTGTGATAGGGTCTGGATCACAAATTGTCCGTAGATGGAACCCTGCCCCTGAAAATGTGAAAAAAAAACAAGAAAAACCTATTTGATCAAATTCAGAAAATTATGTTAAAAAATTAAGTTTGGACAGGGATTGTGATTGTTTCACTATTTATAAAATAATATAAATTTTTAGTTACTTTATTCTCATGTTTGAAAACTTATAACAATTAAAAGAGCACTCTGTTACAAGAGCTGTGAAACAACCCTGTGCTGTGAAATTGTAATATGAAACTATGAAAGATGTTAAATTCAATACCGGGACAATTTTGAGTTTTTCTTTAAAATGTATTTACAAATTACAACTCTTGTCCATGTACAATTTAATTTTATCTTATCAATTCAAACAGTTTTATTTAACTATGCTACACTTTCTTTGATTTACAAAGTAATTCATCTTCCAAGATGGATTGATCTTCTCAGGTTAATTAAATTTAAAGTTAAACTTGTCCTGGTTAATTAAATTTAAATTTAAAGGTGAACTGCAAAGCTTTTAATTTTATCTAAAATGTTGCTTATATACATCTTGTCTTGTGTGACATAACTTTTATACGTTTTTTGGGCAAATATATTTAGCAAAATTGTACTAGTAACAATATTTAAGTTATCCTGTTATAAATCTGTCTTAAAAACTTGCATCGCTTGTCTCTCTTGGTTTGTAGAACGTTATGACGTTAAAGTGGTCTCCTTCATTCAAGTTTTATTTAAATGTGACGTCATGCAACGTCGGATGAATGAACGAGGGCCACTATAATGTCATGACGTTCCAAAAACAACGGGAGGCAAGCGATGACGTTCTGGCTCTCGTTTTCTGGTGGTATAAGTTTTGACTTCTCATATACCCAAAATAAAACAATAACCCACAAAACTATTACCACACATATTTGTAACAACTATAGAAGTTCTAGTTTTATGACATTTTAACAGAACATTGAAAAGCTTTTCAGTTCACCTTTAAACTTGTCCTAGTCTTAGTCTTTACTGCAAATGTTCTTTTTTATTTAAATTCAACATAGTAAATGATCACTTGATTATTTATTTTTTTATTCTTTTTTACAAAAAAGAGACTTAATGTAGTAGCATTGTTGTTAATTTATCATCAGAAAGAAATGTGTAATCTTCCGTTGACCCATTTTTATCTTGCGCAAAATATCGTTTTTTCCAGCGATTATGACTTGTATGTTTGATCCAGACACAAATGAATTACCTTCCCTCATTATTCGTGTATATTTGTATTGAAGGGCAAGTAACTTGCTACTTCAAAGAAGAAATCTTTGAAGCAGCATGGAACCAGACACCCTCCATAAACCCTATAAAACACTGAGGACAGCACACAAGACATAGACAGGACGTTTACATGGTGCAATAAAGACAAGTGGTATTACAGTGCTAGACATCACATTATCAAGTTCCTGTTGCTTCTCAGCAAAATTCACTGAAGCAACAACTATATTTTGGTCCCACAGATTGTCAGGGATGTCATTAAAGGCAGTAAGCATGGTAGGCATCCCAAACAGCCACAAATTTTCCATGTAAATTTCTATACTTGAAACAGTCACTTGGTTTAGCTGCCTGCCTACTTCCATGCCTTCCAGCTGATACTTTGAAGCGTACATGTAATGACAGGGTGACTAAATGATTCATAGAGGATTTATAGTACAGGGCAGAAATAACTTAACCTTAAATGCGATTCCCTGGCATGCAAATCGTGGTCAAATTAATGCTGCACTAATACTTATGCAATGAGCAGAGAACAAGCATGTAACTCTTATGTGACTGCGTGTGAAGTCAAACAGTATCTGAATGAACCCTCTCATGATGCATTTTATAATACAACCACACTCTACCTGACCCCTAATGTGCTCAATTGTTGTATAAGTAACAAAGCTTGAGTAAGGGCTCATTGTTTCACCATGACCACCAACAGTAAATAAAGTTTCTTGAATCTTAATCCCCATGCTATGCAGACGAAATCTGACAAAAATCTGTTGAGAATTATTAAAACTCAAAAAATAAAATATCCCAAAAAGTCCCTACAGATATACAAAGCCAGTTTACATGTAAATGGTACAGTATGAGGGTATTACTGTATTGATCAGTATTTATAACATGATTGGACCTCTTAAATCAACAACCATGACAACCACCACTCTCAAATCATTCCTGAACAGCAGAGCCACTCCAAGGAACCACATGTACACAGCAAGTTCCTATGGTGTAGGGAACAGTTAATCACACAGTAATCAGTCGAGCCGTATCATCAACAATGATTTAGCCATTAAATACAGGACAATTGTTCATGAATAATTAACTATCATTTACTCTGCACCAAATCACTTTTACAACCCAGCTCGTGATCACTGTACAGTTTTCTGCACGGAAGTGCCCATGCTATATAGCACTAACTCACGCAAAGCTAAATACATGTACATGCTGATTTGGGTCTTCAGGAGATCAATATGCATGCATGTTTTGGGTTGCAGTGCAGAGTCACAGACATTGGAACTCTTCTGTGATGGGAGATTAATTTAGTACATAGACAGAGGATTTGGTAGGGCCAGAATTCCAATCAGAGCTATCACTTTGCCTGTGAACAGCTGTCACAGCATCGTGAAGTTCTCCTGAACCAGGTGAAATCCATGTACGCCAAATATCACACTCCAGTCTGAGAGCGGTCAATCATGTCAATAGACCTGGACACTATGTTAGTCCCCAGTCACAGTGGACTGACCACACGAAATGTCATTGCAAGGACATTTGCTGACTTTCTAATGCATATTGAATTAACTTCCAATGCAGCTAACGAACGATCTACAATCCATCTTTATATATAAAAACTAAAAGCAAACAAAAAATTGTTTTTCTCTTTTTCAATTTTATTTTACTTTGTGCTGGGCTGGAGACCAAAATAGCATTCTACTGTGACAATTTTTCCACCAAGTGAAATTCAAATGCTACCCAATTGTGCAATTTTACCAGTGTGACACTATTTTTGGTTCGCAATAGGCCAATTCAAGACAACATCATCATCATCAGCTACATTATCACAATGTTTGATCCTGTATTACCAGAAGTGGATGAACTAGAAGTATGCAAGGATCACTTAGACTATGTAGACGGCAATGGCACCCCCAGCCTGCCTATAACGCTTCATGTGACGTATGATGTGAAATCTGCGCAATACAGAATCCAATTTTTCCACTGTGCGCCGATCGGCTTGCAGTCGTTATTAGTCGGCAATTGTCGGCAGCTGAATTATCTAAATTTAGACTGAGGAATCATGGGAATTATCTGGAGCACGCAGTCTGGCCCAGAAAACCGGTTGTGCTCACATCGGAGTCAACATTTTTTCGTTAGATCCAAACTTCTGCCCAACGAAGGTCTACCTGTACTTTCGACTAACATTGTCTTTTTAACACATTAGTTCGATATCTTAAATGGGCAATAAATCGTTTATTGAATTACAATCGAGTATGGACGAAGTTCATTTATTCTGGGGACCCAGGTCTACGGTACCTTATAAACTCTGGGAGATAACGCGGGAAGTTCATATATTTGCTTTACCACTAACCTGATGGCCCCCTAACGGGTGGGCAGGATATTACCATATATGTCTTTGTTTTTTATTGTGCATCTAAAATCCCCAAATCCATAATCTATCATGTCCGTGCGAACTACAGACATTTGGTGATACGAATGGCTTTATGTTTACACAATACATGTATATCAACAACAAGTTTGAATCAGGTCGAATTCAAAGGAATGTTTTGACCCACTCGTCATACGCCTCAATTTTCCGCGGTAAGCGTGGGAGGTCATTATAGGACGTAACCAACACTGGCGACCAATGAACATTCGATTTTCTTACAACCGAAGTTCAAAATACTACAGAAATATCGCGTGATACAAAGGTAATTGATTGGCTACCAGATTTAGAAGCACAAGCCCCATTATACGGCTTGACCCAGAGAGAAAACGAAAGGGGAAAGCTATTGCGCTCGTGACGATGAGTTCATTCACTTCGGCTTCCTCAATTCTGTTCTCTTGTTCAATCAAATAAATGTATCAACTCAGGTTACATTTCGCTGAATAAATATTATTGATGACGGGAGGTTTGCATCAAGAGTGTGAGAAGAACGAATATCCTTAGAATGCCGCATCTGACAATTCAGCTGGGTGCTTATTTGCATATGAATAGACTTCCTGGATAAATTAGAGGGATATATTAATTAATTATTATTGCTACCAGTGCTGGTAACTAACAGTAAACAATATTTTGTTCCTTGGAAGTACAAATAAATCGCCATGACAAGTTAACATATGCGAGCCGTGAATTTGATGATTTTCATTGATATGCAGGTGCAAGGTCACGGCCTCTCACAAAACTCCCATGATTCATTGCGCCATCTTCGTCGCTTCGACTCCGGACGCTGGAGTTGCATTCGCGGCTGTTGAGTCGTGGCCTGACATTCCAAAATTGTCTCCCCTGGAAGTTGGCCAGTTCCCGCTAGGGGGCAATGTTTTCAACTGGAAGCGCTAAAACGGGTAACATGCCGTCGATGACACTGAATACATCCTTGCATACTTCTAGTTTTCATCCACTTCTGGTATTACTAATTTCAATTTTGTGGCAACAATGTACTGGATATGGACCAGTGTGCATTCTCTTCGTTTATAAACTTAATTCAGTGTATTAATTTCCGAATTATGGCAAAGCTTTTTCATCACTTCCTGGGCAGTCTGGCCTACCATAGGTGATACAGCTATTTGCCACTTCAAATGTAGAGAGTTCCACAGTTTCACCATCTCAAAACTCCATTCCAAATTTTTCTGAAATACATAACAAATTTGTTCTAATATTCAATTCAAACTGCTAAATGTAGTACTAACAAGCCAAAACAGGCAGTTTTATTGATGAAGACATGCAGCGATATGATACCATACACGTGTTAGAAAAGAAAATTAGAGCTGGCGTTTTAATGAAGCTACATGGCTGTCCAGCCAGTCAAAGTTTGTAACAATTTCCTCTGAACATGTCAAGAGAGCAGTTGACCTTGAGAGGCCACGATAGAGATCCATCATTATCTCCGGACCCTACGATGTCACCACGAGTTAAACGGTTTCTGGTCTTTGGGCAAAGTATAGACCAAGATTATAATTGCTCATCTCTCAAAATCTCCATTCATATGCCTATGATTTATAGTAGCATACACATTCTGATTATGATGTTTATCAGTGCGACAAAAATAAGGATGTTACAAGATTTGATGTATCATAAACATTCTAACATGTCTAATAATGTGTCTATGATGTAACACTTGCTCAATCATGCCATCATGTATTACAGTAACCCTGGAACATTCTAAGAACATGTATTACTTATATCTGTTGACTAGATCTTGTCGATCAATCCATTAATGGTGGTAAAACGTCATGGATCATGTAAATTCTGATTTACATATGTAGGCCTACTTGTACATACTTATATAATAAAATTCAAGCAATAAATTAATTGCTTCCATTGAGGCAATCAACCTGTAATTACTAATATTGCCAATCTTCGGTGTCACACTGGGAAGCTTCTATTTGGGAGAACTATCGGGGTAGGAGAGGTTGGGGTTGTCTGGTCTTCGGAAGGTAGAGGAGTTGGGGAGAGGTACACACCTCCAGGAGGATGAACTGGGAGCCAGAATTCATGATTTAATTATCACTTTACAACTTTAAATTTGCATGACCCCTCAGAGTATGAGTATAGCATAATAACTGGGACTGGTATAGAGAGACTCTTGACACTTCAATGATGTCTTCTGGGAATCGATGTGTTGGCATTTGTATCATGGCATTTGCTATACCTGCGGGGAACAGGTCTGTTATGATGAACAGTAAACCCATCCTTCTGAAAGTTTCCCAATTTCAGTTTTACAAGGCCCTTTAAGTGTAACTTACCACATATAAAACACCCGATACAGGTTACCCGTCCCATATTCTAAATCATGGTAATCTGTAATAGGTTTCATGAGAAAATAGCACAAGGGCTTGTTTTCCCATGAGAATCCAGGAATCCAATTCCCGTCCGCAGTACGGTACTCCCGCAAAATAATTAGCAGAAATCCAACAGATTCCCATAAAATATTAGGAATCTGTAGAAATGATAGCATTGGATTCCCGTGGATTCCCATGGAGCTGGGTTGCGAGAATCCATTTGAACTTTTACAGTTAAAGGTTTTACCAAATACCCCCTTACACACTTTACATGAAAACATACAGAGAAGCTGTGTAAAGAATAAGTTGATATATTTTTCTTCGACAAAATTGGATTTTTTAACACAACAAAGCAAATGTGGTGAAAAACGTATTGAAACACAGGAAGGAAGCAAACAGAGCTTGCTCAATTGTATCCCCCCACCCTCTTCTGCTTTAATACGACACTGCCCCGCCATTGTTCTGTTCTGTATTGGTCAGTGGAGGCCTAAATTGGATAATTATAAAAATGCTGTTTCAGTCACTTTTTTCACCATGCCTCGGATAACACATATTCCAAGTATCGACCAACAAGTGATAATACAATGTTTTGATGCAACATGGTCACCAGGGCTTTCGCCAAATCGGAAAATTTGACCTGGTTATGAGACCTACATTCCTTGGAGTATATTGTGGGGAAATTATGAAGCGATCAGTGAACTTTGAATTTTGTACCCAATTCACCCTTTTTGGGGCAATTTCATACTTTGGGACCTATGTGGTCTGCTTTTGAATGCAGAATAACATATATATAGCCATTTTGCCAGTCCAAATCAGTTATGGACTGAGATCCAGCCTGGACAAATATAAATATATCCCATTCACTTAGGTTTGATGAACAAAGGGCCATAACTCTTGAAAACATAACCGAAAGCAGAGAAACTTCATGTTGCACAACTATGGGGCATTGACCACATATCATGCAAATTTCATGCTTGTCCATACAATATTAACTGAGATCCAACCCAGACAAGTCCCAATTCACGAAGATTTCAAGAACAAAGGGCCAGAACTCTTGAAAATATACGCGAAATGCGGAGAAACTTTACACTGCACAACTATGGGGCACTGACCACATATCATGCACATTTCATACTTGTCCATACAATATTAACCAAGATCCAGCCCAGAAAAGTCCCATTCACGGAGATTTCAGAAAAAGGGCCATAACTCTTGAAATATGATCGAAACTCGGAAAAAACTCGACACTGCACACCTACGAGGCACTGGCCACATTCCATGCAAGTTTCAATGCTGTCCATGAAATATTAACCGAGATATAAGAAATTCGGACGGACAGACAGTACGACGGAGGGATGGCACGACAGATAGACGAACACAGCGATTGCTATATGCCCCCCCTCTTGTGGGGGGGGGGGGCATAACTATAACCTTTGACCAGTGACATCAGAGATTATCATCACATGATCTGTTGTGTCTGACACCATATTGTGACCTACATTGCACAACAATTGGGTAAGACCAGGGCTGTATCTAGAGCGAATTTAGTTCCGAAAAATGTATGGGCACCCAAACATCTGATGCCCAAACTCAAATGAAAAAAAAAAATGCAAGTGGTGTTGTTGTTCAATTTGTAAGGATTTCTGAAGGAAATATCCTAGAAAAAGCTTCTGAATGCCTCAATATTGATCTGATTGCATAGCTTGGTACTGAATTTTATGCAAATATTTAGCCTTTATTTTGTGATTGATCACAGGCTATTTGTGCCGAAATTCACCAACGAAAATTGGACCCTCAATAATGAATTACGAATGGGAACTGGGAGTTTGGGATCGGAACCTGCAAAAAATTCCTGGATGCAGCCCTGAAGACATCATCATGACACTTTCAACGGTATAACATTTGAGCCTTGTGACGTTTTTGGTATTACAATGAACATGGGCGTCGCCAGGATTTCTTGAGAGGGTATCGTTTCCTATGCTTGCTTATTAGAGAGTCCATTGATGTGATGTCAAACATAGGAAAATAACATACGGCTGGGCGCTGAAGGGGAGTCGTTCACACTCAACGACCTCCCCCTAGTGACGCCCTTGATGAAAATTTTACCAGAACATTCACTACGATTGCTCGCTACAATCATGGGTCAGTGGGTCACAGCCTTCGCCATTTCCAAACAGGCGTGGTAATGGAGGGTTTCAAGTTTGTCTTTTCAAACTTCGACCTTTACCAAAACAGTAAACCATTCAAATGTCAAATATATATGTAACCTGTTACAACATTTAACATGTAGCATCAAAAAAGTATAGGCTGGCATGATGGGATGTGGAGACCATTTGGTAGAACCTTTAACTCCTCTGACAATTTGGGAATCTGATACCGGTACTGACTTTGTTGATAAATAATTACTAGAATATTGGTTATAAGTCCTGGCAGTGTTGTTTGACAACAAGCAGCTAGAGGATGCTAGGTCACCTGTTGAAATGGCAGCACTATTTTTGAGCATTGTTAGTCTGTAGGTGATACATGAGCGAGGCAAATTCTGCTTCATAGGCGTGGGAAGCGGAAAGGTCTTCCCACCTCCCCAGGTTTTGAGATCAACTCAGAACGGCTGACTGAAGGTTGATTGCCGCTGTAATATAGTTTCTACGAGGAGTCACCACCTGTAGGTGCAAGTGGGCGAAACACAATACCAAGCGACATTTTATGGCATTGTATCGGCATACGAAGAGTCTGAATAGTGGTCCTCCAGTTATTGCCCGGAAACCAAATTTAGATTTTGCTACCAGGTGATGCCACCTGTATGCATAAGTGTGCGAAACACAATCCTAAGTGACATCTTATGGCATTTGGATACCTAATTTGAGAAAAATCCGATGAGCAGTTGTTAACCCTAGTCCTGTCGGCCACTTATACGCTGGTCGACGTGTGAGTGCCATGCTGTCAAGCAGAGTTGAACTGTTCAAAATGGGCTCAAAAAACGGCGACTGTCTGGTCATGGGAATTGATAAATAAATTGAAATAATGGATAGTATTTGATGCACGATACATCATTTTAAAACCCTGAACATACATTCAGAACATATTTGTCATTTTACAGCTTTAGAAATATTTAGGAATCGTAATTCGGAAAAATTGTGTACCGTAAAACTCACGTTAGAATTCTATCACGTTCAGAGTACTACCGATGGACGGTCTGTTTTGCTTCATCTCCACTTAATAACTCGTCTAAATTCTTATAGATGTCACAGTATGTATTCCTGGTTACTCATAGCATAACGATCATTGAATATTTATTGAATATTCCAAGTAAATCGGTAAAAATCCTTTTGTTTACGCGAAGTGTGGCTTCCCTCAGCGAAACCGAGCGCCATTCTGACTCCGTCGAAATCGGCCAGGGCGCATGCGTAACTCGTGAATATTTTATGCTAATGAGCAGTTGGCACAGTTTGACCAATCAGCAAGTCGGGTTACGTCAGCTGATCATCATTTTCGCGGGATTATTGAGGTTGAATGGGAAGGATTCGAAACACATGACCATTTTCACCCAATAAAATCGATGCATTCATACAACTTGACACACAAAAGATTGTGCGGAAATGGAAGCAGAGTTGTTGCCCTTCAATTTCATATCTTTAACTTGTGAAGGGGCTTTCGGGATTTCTTTGCAGAAACTTGTAAACAAGGTGCGTTTTCACGCGTTTCAACAAACTTTTCCGAATAAATGACGCTCTGTTTTACATTTGTAGACAATCTTCACATAACTAAGCGTCTTTTTTAGTAATAAACACCGAACTCACGTTAAATAATTAATGAAGTAATACGTTTTAGTTGGAGTAAGCCGTGCCTGGTTTGATTTTTCCGCACGTGGCCCCAATTGTTTCGAAAAACAATGAAACGTCCGATGGTTTCTCGGAACGTATATATCCGGAGTCGACACTGGGAACTTGACAGTCGAGGAACGTGTATACACGTTGTCGACAGGACAAGGGTTAATACTGTCCGGAAACAAATTTCTGATCTTTCCACCCAGGTGGTTCCACCTGTAGGTAGAAGCTGGGAAATACAATTGCAAGGGGGAGATCTCATGGAATGGTACCTGCATACCAAATTTGAGAAGAATCTGAGGAGGGTATTAATAAGAATCTGATGAGCGTTCACAAGTTATTACCCGGAAACAAATTTGGGATTTGCCACCAGGTGGCGCCACCTGTAAGTGCAATTGAGTGAAAGGTAATCCCAAGCAACCTCTCCTGACATGTTACATGCATGCCAAATTTGAGAAGAATCTGATGAGAAGTTCAAGTTATTGCCGGGAATCAAATTTCAGATTTTACAACCAGGTGGCATCACCATGTTAGCAAAAGTGGGTCAAACACAATCCCAAGCACTTCTTATGGCAACATTTATGCATACTAAATTTGGGAAGAATTTGATGAGCAGTTCTCAAGTTATGGCCCGGAAACCAAATATAGAACTTGACACCAGGTGGCGCCACCTGTACGTGCATGTGGGCGACACTTATAAGTCAATACTTGGATGGGTGACCGGGTGCTGTCCTGGCTGGGCTGATCAGTGTCCAGAATAATAGGAACTGTGAGCACTCTCTTGTTCTGGCACATGTAGGTACTGTCGTGATATGACTGAAACATTGTTGAAAACGAAGTTAATTCCTACTCACTCAATTCCAAGTGACACAGGTCTGATATGACATGATATATGCATAATCTGATGAGCGTTTCTCATGTTATTACCGGTACCCAGAAAAGTAAGTTATTGCTTGCAGCACAGAAGAATGGAATTAATCCTGAAATGCAATATAAAATCACCATCCTGCCACAAGGAATGCATATGCCAAATTTCAGATAAACCAAAAGACGCGTTCCAAAGTTATTGTTCGCGTGAATTTGCATGAATATCCTCAGAAGGATGGAACGAACCCAAGTGGAGCCATCTTCAGGCAGATCTTGCTGAAGCACAATACCATCGACATCTTGTCACAAGGAACGCATGTGCCAAATTTCGAAGGAATTCGACAAAGCATTTGGATGTTATTGCTTGTGAAGAATTTGAACGGACACGAACGGACCTGCACAGAAGATTGGAACAAAACCATAGTGGCGCCACCTTCAGCATATCTTGCTGAAACGCAATACCAACTGGAGTCTTGTCGCAAGGAATGCATATGCCAAAATTCGGAAGAATCTGACAAAGCATTTGAAAGCTATCGCTTGCAAAGAATTTGAACAGACATCCACAGACACTGAGAAGCAAGACCATTTTGAAGACCCAGTGGCACCACCTCCAGGCTTCTATCACATTCGTATATGAACATTTTGCGTGACATTGCCATGGAAACCACAAAAATTATCGCCATGTACCCAAATTCAATAGTCTTGTAGTTGACCACCCAACAATCCTGCATGCCAAATTTGAAGTCCCTAGCTGAAACTGTTTGGCTTTTATTGTGTTCACATCGCCATATGGACATTTTGCGTGACGTTGCCATAGAAACCACAAAAATCACTGTAATGCACCCAAATTTAAAAGGCTTGTGGTGGACCACCCAACAATCCTGCATGCTAAATTTGAAGTCCCTAGCTGAAATGGTTTACTATCTGTCACATTCACAGTGTCATATGGACATTTTGCGTGATGTTGCCATGGAAACCACAAAAGTCATCACAATGTGCCCAAATTCTATAGGCTTGTGGTTGACCACCCAACAATCCTGTGCACCAAATTTGAAGTCTCCAGAGGCAACGGTTTAGCTTCTAGAGTGCTCACAAAAATTGTTGATGACCGACGACAGGATGGACGACCGGACATATATACACCCAACAATCCTGCATGCCAAATTTGGAGTCACTAGCTGAGACTGTTTGGCTTCTATCGCGTTCACATCATCATATGGACATTTTGCATGACGTTGCCCTGGAAACCACAAAAATCATCGCCATGTTCCCAAATTTAATAGGCTTGTCTTTGACCACCCAACAATCCTGCAGGCCAAATATGAAACATTTATAAATAATGTTGGTATTTGTTATCAATCAAACCTGCTATCAATGAATGCCATATTCCTCCTGTTTGGAGGTCTCTGCAACAGAAATTATCTCCCTTGACTGTCCGCTAGGTAGCGTGTCTCCGCGCATGTCCGTCCTCTTTTTCCCGTGCGGCGTAAGGCGTGTTTTGCGTGAAGACCGCAGCGAGTGGGGAGGATGGGTTGGGCAAATTAAGATTGATAGCAGGTTTGATTTGATAACAAATACCAACATAAATGTTTCATATTTGTTGCTCAAATCTTAACCTGCTATCAATGAATGCCAGACTCCCAACAGAGGAGGATGGGGAGCCAGCCTTGTAGTCTCGTTGTTGGACTGTGCGGAGTGATAGCTCACCTGCACGCAAACACTCGCGTAAATTCATGTCACGAGAGTGTTTTTTAGCTCACGTAAACTTATATTGTATTATATTGCAACCACTCGCCTGACTTTCAAATACCCTCTCCTAAATATTTTGACGTGGGCTATTTTTAGCTCGCGTACTTAATTCTAAACACGAAGCCCTGAAAAAGAACTCGAAAGATGGTATTGATAAAATCTGAATCACTGTGATTTGAAAGGAAAAAACTGTCGGTGTTTTATTCCAGCAGGAAACAATAAGCTGAGCTATTCTCACGAAATGGAGAACATGACGATCATGAATATTACCTTGGGCAGTCATACTATATCACTAAGGAATAGAACAACGTAAGATCTTCAACGGAAAATAAATATCAACTATATACATTTATACCGTGATAATGCTGCAGATGTTGTGTTCCTGTGTTACTACTATACATTTATATACCACTAGAAATTTATACACAAACAGAACGAAAATGAGATTACAACCATAAAATTGCAAACAGCGCGACAATATCACGGACATGTCGCCTTGATTACAGCAAAGATACTTGTCATTGAAAGACCTTCAACTAGGTCCAAATACAGATCAAAAAATAACAGAATTATTATCAGTCTTGGAAAGGACGACTAGATAAACATCTTCAGTATCTCCACAGACAAAACAGTCAAGTAAGAAGTCTCGATCCAGGTCAGGACAGTATCTAATACATGTAACCATGACATCCAATGGCGCACAGAAGAAACATCAAGTTACTGGCAAGGCCCGGGTAATCACACAAGGTAAGACTGTCGTGTATAAAATCTTGACATCGCCCCAGCTTCTCTGCCACAACAACACACTTAAAACTAAAGTGTTGAAACTTACTCGTAAAGTGTTGAAGTAACCCTTTAAGTGTGTCCACAGGGACTGTTTTATTAGGTGTTGTCCCTGTGGACACACTTAAAGGGTTATTTCAACACTTTACGAGTAAGTTTCAACACTTTAGTTTTAAGTGTGAAGCATTCGTAGCGCGCCACAACAGTCGCTGGTGCAAACCAAAGTCAGTTCAGCCTCATTTTCATATCAAAAGAAACACCAACAAGGCAAGTGAGAAAAAAATTAAAAATAAATCGGGGCGGGCGGGAAAATCAGGAGGGTTATGGGAACCAAGGCATTTTTTTAATGGGGCCTAAGGGTAACAAATCTAGATTAAAGGGAACGTAAACTCTGCGGTAAAACACCGCGGGAATTATACAACAATCCCGATAGATTTAAAAAATCGTGACAAATATTTTTTCTCATTTTTTTCCAATGAATGAGACAGACGCAAACATAGAAAATACCGTGATTTGGAATTTCTTGGGGCGCCGCCATGTTTGTTTTGGGCAGGATTTTTATCCAATGGGAAAGCGTAAAATTCAGTTGTGCCGATAATCTCCTACGTCATCGGACATTCTCTGTGTCGAGATAACATGGCCGAATATGGTCGTTTTCATGCACTCATCCGTTCCCTGACTAACAGAGGCAATGTTATCGATTAGCTTTGATGTAGAATACAGCCTGATTCTAACAGATATTCTACGATGCCGGGCTGCTCTGCATTTGGCTGTCACAATGTACCAGGTAATCCCGACACGTCGCACTGTCATCCTCGTTCATGTTTGTAAGCTACGGTCTCGAATACTGCACCTCTGCAAATTGACGCGTTTTTACCTCCAGAGGCAGAAGAACTAGTGTCCACTGACGTCACGATTCTTCGAACATGGAGGCCTCTATGTTCGTCCAGTGTAACGAAGTTAAGACGTTTAGTACTGCTTTGAAAAAATTGTAAAAAAATATCTGATAAACGATTTGGATTCTATGAGGAAAAAGCTTTAACTGGCCATGCAAGTTTCACCAGAGTTTACGTTCCCTTTAATAATTAAAATTAGGTGGCTTGCACAGTCTCAAGATATTCAGAATGGCTCATTCTGAACCACATGCAATTCCGAAACTGATGACGGAGCTTAAGGACACGGTGTGAAGTAAACCTTTGTGGCAGGACTTAACTTGTGTTGTGAAGATGAACTAGCATAAATTGAACTAACCTGATCATGTTGTAGGCTATAGTTGGTCTGAGCGTTGTTGGGCCAAAATGAGCAATGTGGCGTCTGTGTAAGCTTTCCTTTGTCAGGGCGAGGCAGACGTACACATCTCCATCATCGATGTTCAATATCACTTCAATGTCAAACTTTTTCATGTCAATGTTCCACTGGAAATAATTGTATATGGCCCCACCGAAGTTCGCTGCTGCACACATCGACTTAAAGCAATGATTATTTCCAGTTCTGTTGCAGGTAACGCGAAATGTTAGTTTTGTGGGATCATGTTGCAATTGTTTTGGTGGTTTCGAGGCTTCATCTATTTTTTCATCAACATGTTCGGATTTCTCAATGTTTTCATCTATGGATCCTGATGATCCGCTTTCAGTACCCATAACAGTCAACACATCCTTTATATCCACTTTTGCAGAACTTGCAGATGTCATTTCATCTTCATATTGAACAGCTTTATCGCCAGCATGAGTGCTGTATTTCTCAGTGATATGCTCGTCAAATTTATCTGTACAAGCCACACTATCCTGTTCCAATTTATCTGCACAAACTTTGTTTTTCATTCCTGAATAAGTTTTCTTCGAATGCTTTTCAAGTTTTGGCTTTTTCTTTTTCTGTTGTGCTTCCCTCAGTACAATCTGTGGCTCTCCGAGTGTTTCGGGGATCACCTCTGGCTTGTACGAAAAAGGATGCTCGAAACTGAAAACTTCCTCCCATGCTTTTAGACCTGCTTCCCAATCGATGTTCCTCACAAGTTCTCGAATCTGGGTCATTGCTTCAAGCTGGTTAGACAAAAACAACAAATTGTAGATCACCATGTCTAAAAACTTTAAAGGTGAAATGCATTTCTCTGTGAATAATGATAGAAATATCAGCCTATGGTATCTTTCTAATAATTCAATGACAGGAAGTGAATTTCCCGTCATACAATATAGGCGGTGATCAAATTTATTAGAACAGGAAGTTGACAAAAAGATTCAAAATCATGCATATCAAATTTATTAGAAGGGCTATCAAATTTATCAAACTTGGGGTTGCAATTTTCATAGGGGGATTGAATCAAAAGACAATACCAAGTGGGCATATAAAATCAGACTGGTGTGATTTTAGAATGCAAGGCCTGTTGAAGTGTATTGTTTACTAGAAGCTTTTCAAAAGCCTAATTGAGAACTTTCATCCCTCGCCTTTCCTGTGATGAAACAGAGTAAAATATCCGGTCAGGTCTAGCTGATGAGACACCACAAACTTGTGTCAGACAAGGACAGATAAGCGAATTTCCATTTATGAATTCGACCAGGCTTGAGATGACAACTTTAAAGCACTTTTCCCAAGCTATTACATGTTAAACGAGGAAAACCTTCAAGTAAAACCAAATAAAGTAAAAGAGCTGATATTTCCATCATCAATTAACCCATAATAATAATAAAATGCATTGTGCGAATTAAGACGGAGAATCCTGCAGCCTTGGGGGCATTTTAATAGGGCTGTGGCTGATCAACAAACAACTGTTGACAAATCGACACTCCCAGTTTAATCTACATGTAGTCACCCAAAAGTGATCAATGATTCTGACCATGCTGACTGATTTTTGATACGTAGGCTTTTGTTCTATGACCACATGTATGTTTGGAGCTCCCGGGCAAAGTCATTCCTCAGATAATTAAATGGTGACAAATTTACGTAGTTTGACCTGCCGGTGAGCCTCAAAATGGGCAAATCTCACCGACTTCCGATAAGCTGATGTTCCATGACCATATTCATGTGTGATACAAGTTTGGTCAGCTAGGCATACTCAATCTCATCCAGGTGGTGTTACAACAAAGCAGATAGACGGGTGTCCATAAATAATGACAAAGAATGAAGGACAATTTTCGCTGACCACAAGTGTGTCTAGTGTACATGTACATGTAAGTAGCAGTAAGCCCAGGGCTTATCACTCCTGAAGTTAGCCCGAAAACATCGGCTAAAGGAGTCTATTTTTTTATTTTTGGTAGTTGTTGCTGACCCCTTTAGCCCGAATCACTAATACAGACCGAAAAGGAAAAAAATAAATAAGACGTCAGTCGCTCGAGATCTTTAACTGCACACGGCGTGGGGAATTGAGACAAAGGCACGAAAAGCATTTTATCGAATAAATAATATGATTTGGCATCTCCAGAACTTTGATAATCAACTAATGACTCATTCCGTTAGACGAAATCTCCTTCCAAACTCTAATTTTGTCATCAAACTCGTCAAGTTGCCGCCATTTTCAGTCTCGTTGAGAGAACGAGATTTCCAACGCGATTGACCTTTCTGACCACGTGACTCGTCCATTTCACCATAGTCAATTTACTCGTAATCTCTTACCAAAAACTTCGAACTCCAGTTATTTTGAAATCACGCATATAAATTCCATGTCATACAACTATAAAAGAGGAGTTGTTCATTTAAAATCAACGTTCATTTGTCCTTTCTAAAACTACCAAAACCACGTTGTGCGCACAGCTGGCAAGCAGACAGCTATATTTAGTCGTGTGATCAGAAAGGTCAAGATACTAGTGCGCACGCGCGGCCAAGTCTCGTTGAGCTGTAATCTGAGAAAAAGGAGGTAAACATCGAAACCGAGCGTTTATTGTGTTTTCTTCGTCGTCACTAATTTTTTGGAGTCTCAAACAGTCATAAGAGATGGTACATGGTTAAAGAAGCTCAGGTTGGTCAAACTGTATCAAATTGGCATATTTTTTCTCTCCCGTTTCGTTATTTTCGTCAGCGAAAAGCCGCTCTTCGCGACATGAGTTTTTATCTCCAAATTTTAACCTAGCCTCATTCTGGGCTGTGATAGGAATGCCACGCCCCCTTACCTATTTTTCCCTATCACAGCCAGAGTTTCTGGGTTATCCTGAAGTATGGTGGTAACAAGTCATATTTTACAAAGGAGCCTGGGACCTACTTTGACCCAGTGACTTACTGATTTTTGTCAAGATGTATGGAAGTAAATTCGGTTGTCCTAGGCATATTCATTCCAAAGATATGGTGACAAGAAGTAATGGTGAAAAATTTGACCTAGTGACCCAGAAAATAGGCTTCTGCTCTGTGACCATATATATGTGTGATATAAGTTTGGTGCTCCTAGGCATACACTTTCTCGAGATATGGTGGTCACAAGAAAATGGAGATGGACAGACAAACAGGTAAATGATGATGACAATACCCAAAGGCCATTTTGTCATAGGGGTAAAGAGGAAACTACAAAAACAATAAATACAGTGTAAATTGATCTGAACTGCTGAAATTTTTAGTAAATTTAAAACCAGTCAAACATTGAATTAATGGCATGGACAGCCCCATTACATTATACATGCAACAGATTGTCCAAATACCAAATAGCCTATATGTAGTGGCCAGTTCATCATGATACTCCGACTGGGGATTTATTAAGGTAGTCGAGGATGATCATTTCTGTTTTTCTAAATTCGTGAATTTTTTCATCAGGTTAAGAGATTCAAGATGATCCATGAAAAAAAAATAGGGGGTCACCATACTCATTAAAAAAATTTGGCAGCCAAATGCATATCACTTAAAAGCCATAACACTGGATACATATGGGGAGATTTAATTTTTCTTGCTTGATGCTCATTAAACAAACTTCTCGAGGTCAAATTTTTCCCATTTTGCTATATTATACTAAACACATATAGTTCATGTTGAGTATGTAATAAAAACAGAGGGACACCATGCTTTCTTAGAAAATATTAACAGCATTACAGATAAACGGAACCTTTCCAGTGCTATTTCCCGGAGGCAGTGGGGAATCAGGGTGGGGGTGGGGAATGTTATTGGAGGTTCATTTATTAGCTTTTACAAGTTTCCTTTTTGTTGAAGTGACTAATAGTGAATTTTGGGGGGATTCCAGGGGCATAATTTTCAACCTCGGAAACACTTCACACCCTTCAACCATTCAATCTAAAATGCTAACTTTTTGGTCAATCCTATCGCACCATCGATCCACCATCGATTCAAACGCATGAATGGATCTGTTGTTGATTTCTATCCCATTTTGAGATGTCTGGGTACTTTTGTTAGGAAATCCAGGTTGTTTTGAAAAAATTGACAAATGCCCTTGTTGTAGCCCCATTGGAGCAGGGAAATGAACATCCTCTACTCCGTCAACTCTAAGCCCCATGGAGGCTTACTGCCACTGCCCCATTATACCATGGTGACGCCCCTTCCTAGTCCATGATGACGCCATTTGACGCCTCATGTTACAAATTAATTAATTAATCTGACTCAATGCTGAATTACTGGTCACTGTGAAAGTAATAAGGCCATTGTCACTTAATAGGTTGTTTAGCATGACCAGCTCTCATATCTATATTCTGAGGGTAAATACTTAAAATAGATGAGGGATTTACATTTTCATGAGTAAAAATTACTCGTTTTCTTTATATTTGTATACAATTGGTTTGCAATTTAATAATTAATAATGAATAATTATAGCCTCAAGCACAGGTGTATTTAAAAAATCAAGGTCATGCTAAACAACCAATCAAGTGACAATGGCCTAAAAGCAATTAATAAACCTTTGAACCCAGCCCTCCAATAGATTTGACAATTTACAGGTGATCACCGAAAACATCTATAAGGGGGCAGTCTAGAAAAGCCTGTATGGTTTAGAAAGTGGCGTAAAATGGCCTCATCATGGGGCAAAGAGTATCACATGTATGTATGAGGGTAACTGATGGGTATGAAGTTACATGCCTGTCATTGTTTAGAAAATTGTTTGAAGAAATAAAGGGTGTATGGTAAATCCTCTATTAATTCAATCACAGGAACTGAAATTTGTCACCATAAAATCAGGGGGTGATCAAATATATTAAAACATTGGTGCACAAAAGTTAGGGTGACTGAATTTTAATATATCATGATATTAGAGGACTTAAAGGGTACTCTTTTAAAAAAAATTCCTTTCTTTCTTACCTCATCCAAGGAGAAGGGGACACCAGGAAAGTGATTCATTACTACGTAACAGTTGTCAACGGAACACAAATCCAGCACCTATCAAAAACATAGCAACATGTGTAACTTTATGAGATACCATCAAAAACATAGCAACATGTGTAACTTTATGAGATACCTTCAAGAAGTCATCCGCGAAATTAAAGTAAGTTTTTTTAATTTTTACAGTATTAAGGCTCATTAAACTTAAAAAGTGCATCATTTGACAGCCAGGAAAGTGGGAAAGGTGGGCAGATTTTATTGTTAGCTTTTATTTTTATTTTTAGTTGGGCACATGATTCGAAATATGTGTTGAAACGAGCTGACAGGTGAACTGTTAATTCTGTTTGGAAAGTAAATAAATACATGAACAATTTACACCATCCAAATGCTCTCAGTGAGCCCCAGTAACTTACCATCAATTTTCAAAAAAAAACCCTAGTCTGAGAGGTGACTAACCCCCTCTGAAGCTCTTCCAAACTTAAAAATTTGTCTACACGTCACCCATGGAGGGGGGCGGGGGGTCCACTACACCATAGATCTATCGATTCTAATCAGCCTTTGAAGTCCTTGAATCAGAATCACAGCTACATGTACATGTATCATCCTCTATTATTCTGTGGCATCAGGCTTTGTTGAATTTCTCATAAAAACAACTGTAAGACTTCATTATTTCCCTTATTACTGAAAAACCCTGTATCCAATTATAAAGGGGTGGAAAAATATCCTAGGCATGCTAGGTGAGGAAATGTCTGGAGGAGAATAGCCAAGTTTTCATCTCTTTGTTCTTTCCTAAACTATGCCATACTTCCTCTTATTGAATTTATACGTACAGTCCAGGATCACACGGCTCCATGGGTCATACGGTTCTATCTGGCAATAAAACAACCCTTCCCCTCTCTCTGTCCACCACTTTGATAGAGTTCAGCGAACAGTTTGATAGCCATGAGGAGCTGCTGTGTCTGCAACCAGTCTTCAAACACCAACAGCCAACTGATTTTTCGCCAGTACCCCCATCTTCTTCATGTTCTTCACTCATGTGATCGGTACGCTGTGATACCTGCCCATCACATGACATATAGTATGTGGAGAAATTCAATTGACTGTTGATGTTTGAAGACTGATTGCAGACACATCAGCACCTTGACAGCAATCAAACTCCTTGCCGAACTAGATCAATGTAGTGGACAGAGTGGTGAATGGTTGTTTTGTTGCTAGATAGAGCCATATGGCCCATGAAGCTTAGTCCTGGACTGTACATGTAAATTCAAGAAGGGGAAGCATGGCAATGTAGGAATGTAGGCTAGGCAGGTAATGTCACGGGTTTGTTAATTCTGAAATCTGGGCTCACCGATAGTCCCTTAATACCTTTACCCGGCGCATATAGAAATGTCTGAATAACCCTTACTGCTTTGAGGTGTACTTGAGGTGTAGTTGAGGTGTACCTGGGAGGTGTACCCTCAAATATTACGACGTGTATTTGAGGAATAGATGAGGTGTAGTTGAGGAGTAGATGAGGTGTAGTTGAGTATCGAAATATGCAAATTAGCACCTCAGTGAGGTGTACCCCTCAGGTGAGGTGTACCCCTCAGGAAAGGTGTAGCTGAGGTGTACTTGAGGTATATCCAATTTTGAAAAATTTATTCATACCTCCTTTGAAAATAGGCACCAGGCATATTTGTATTCTCATTTTTCAGTGAACACCTCTCAGTTGATTGATCCCCATCCTCCTCCTACAATACATTTTCTGCAGCACTTTTCACTACAAAGCCTACATCTAACATATGAGCAGCCAAACTTCAAAGTAGGGGAAGGTGACCGTGTATGTCAGAAAATGGTGACACCACACTTATAAAGGAGCTGTAACATCGGCTGACAAGTACATTTACTCCTATTGCCAAACAGAGGATTCCAATGCAAAAGCACAAGGGACCAATGTATTTGGGAAGTGACAGTTAACGTATCCATTTTGGAAATATATCTGGAAGGTTGACAACATCCACAGGTGCCTGACATGCCTGAGGTTGCATGAGATTAACAATAGTTTCTCTGTAAATTATACAACAGTGCCCATTAACTGATTGCTATGATAATTTGAAGTGAACAATGTTACAGCAGGTTTTAGTTTGATTTATTAGTGTCCTGGCGTCAAAATAATAATAAAAATTGAGTTTACATAACATTTTTCATGTTGTTTAGAAGTCTAGGAGGTGTACTTGAGGTATATGTAGGTAATTTAAAACTGAGGTACATGTTTTTTTGACAAAGTCAAGGAGGTGTACTTGAGGTGTAGGTAATTTAAAGTAACATTCAGGCCAGAATGATGATCCAGCATAGACATGTAGAGAGAAAATTAAATTTAATGCCATGTTTAGCAATATTTCGTCTATTTAGGGAGTATGAATAAAAGATTGTGCTGGCAATTACTTACAATAAGTGGATGGTATATTATGCTCAATTTCAAGACAAACCTTTCCACCAAGTTCACCATGCAGATATCTTAGGTGTAGGTGGATAACTGTATCTTATGTTCATGCCAAGCTTCTTATGGTGGAGTGTAGGAAATATACTTGAGGTGTAGGTAAATTATGAGGTGTAAGTACATGTATTTTTTGTACATGCATATTTCAGCAAAGTCCATGAGGTGTACTTGAGGTGTAGGTAAATTACAAGTATATTTTGACAAAGTTCATGAGGTATCACCCACTGTTAATTATTAATTTGTTAATTGAACAAGGGCTGTACTTATTTCAAACACTGTCAGACTGAATTGGTGTATGTTACAATAGAATATTAGACTAAGGCAAGAACATCCAACTGAGACATAGAGTTAAAAAGTATTAAGAAAATAATTAAGGAGGAGCTCCAGCTGAATATGTATGCAGCTGACACAATAGCAGAAGTAGATTTTATGTATTGTAAAATGTAAAACAAGGTATGACCTATATATACTAATGCCGTTTAGAAAGTAGATAACATTTATATCCAATTATTTTTAGGATGACACTTTCTCGGCTTTAGGAGCTGTGCCATTATATGTCTATCAGAGGGGTAGTAAATGTACGTAATCTAGACTCCGATCTCCAAACTTCCTCTTTGTGGAAGCTGAGGTGGCCGAGTGGTTTAGGCTGCTTGCATTTACTGCTGGCGATTTGGTGCCAAACTCTGAGGACGCGGGTTCGAGTCTCGCATGGGACTGACCCATCCAGCACTAGTATTTGTGCTTTACTGAGAAAGTGTCATCCTAAAAATAATTGGATATAAGGTATGACCTGTCAAGAGTGTTCACATGTGTCACTAGGGTTCTTTTATTCATCTATAGAGGGTGTATGAGATTTACAGTTAGCCAACCCATTTATTGATTTATTTTAAAATATAGCGCTTGTGAAGATCTTAAATGAACTAAGAAATGTACTTTGAAATATAAATAAAACATTAAGTTGATGGGCTGTGAAATTTGTATGGCATGTATGGGAAGCCAAGGTATACCCGAGGTGTACAAAAATTACAAGTATATTTTGACAGTCCCAAAGGTGTACTTGAGGTACATGTATATTTTGGCAAAGTCCATAAGGTGTACTTGAGGTGTAGTATATAACATATTTATTTTGACAAAGTCCTAGAGGTGTACTTGAGGTACATGCATATTTTGGCAAAGTTCATAAGGTGTACTTGAGGTGTAGTATATATCTATTTTGACGAAGTCCAAGAGGTGTAGGTAAATTACAAAAAAAAAATTCAAAGTCCATGAGGTGTACTTGTGGTGTATACACCTTGAAAAAGAAAATGAGGTGTACACCTTGACTACACCTCAACTTGAGGTGTACACCTCAAGTCTGTAAGGGAAGGAATTTTAAAGGTTTGCTTTGAGAGCTGCAATAAACTAGAAAATGCCCTTAAATGGTTGGGATACTTTCCTTCCGATTCGAGGATCCTGCCATGTTGAAAGTATCCACAGAAATGGTACAAATACATGCCCATTTGTAAACGAGATCTCACGTGAACATGTATACGCATAGTAATTGACGCATATCTTGCCCTGGATGTGTTCGAACAATCTCTTCTGCATTGCTGCAGTTGACATTTCAAGGTTTCCGCATTACTGCATGAGAGAACAACTTGACACAACGGAGCACTCGTTGTGAGGGGAGATGTGAGCCTATCCTTTGTCACTACACGCATTGATGCCAACTTCTTGGATTGACATTTTCAACTCTAATTTGCCAACAAATTCCAATAACCAAGCCTCTGCAATACAACATGTACATAACAACGACATTGCTTTCAAGGCTTTTTTTGCAACCAGTACATCATTCGTTAATTGTTTGTCTTGATCAGCCGTTAATCAACAGTTTAATTCATTTATGCATTTACAACTATTTTCATAAATCTGTGCCTTTTCTTCCTTCCAACTCCAGCGTCTGAATGCATGTAGGCACTTATTTAGGATAAGGCTCCTAATAATTGTACAAATTCAAATACATGTACAGTGCAACCTCGCCATAAAGTGCTATACTGACTCCTAATTAAAAATCACATCAATAATCGCGTTATAATGAATTGTCAAAATATCAATTAAGCAGCTGTTGTTGTTGTTGTTCTTTTCCAGTCTAGACAGAGGCTTGCGTGGCGTTGTAAACCCAGCTTAACAGCATGCAGTAATGCTTGGGTGGATTATATTCGTGAAAATTGCCTTAGGAAAACTGAATTCCTTTTGTGTGAAAGCTAACGAGGTCGGTCTGAGATGATGATATCGATGGTGTTACTGTTGGAAGAAAATGTGTCATGTTCCCCACAGTTTTGTGACGTCATCTGCCTACCCTACGGAACGAACGAAAACTTGTCTAGGAGGGGAAATGTCTGCGTGGGGAAATGTCCAAGTGGCAGAAATGTCAGGAGGGGGAAATGTGACGTCCTATAGATTCCAGCCCAGATGGTTATCGGAATCCCAACATAATTTACAACAACAACAACACGCACCTTGCGTGTGAGACAGATAGGCATTGTAAGAAATATTCTGCCCCTGCCACACTGTACAGTAGCTCCGGGGATCTTCTCCAGAGCTTCTAATCTCGCAATCGTTTCAAGACCGGTCACTACCGTAGCTTCGATCAAGCAGTTTTCCACTTTTCCATCCACCCGCGTGGGGATAACCATGGGCGCCGCCATTTTGATATCCGGAAATCTCGAAATATTCTCGCAGACTCACGTTGTAGGAGCGAGTCCATTACACCTCCGCGCGCGCACCTTGCTGTGTCTTCGCCAGTCTCTCTTGAACTGTCTTGCTTACTAATCAATATATCTGTTTTGTGCTTTTATAGACTTCAGTAAGGGGAAGCACGCTTTCATCGACTTCGAAATGCTAACGTGAGCACCAGTAAGGACAACACAGCATGTCTCGATCTTCTACCATCTGGAAAGAAATTCGTATCACCGAGAAGTGAAAGCACACAAACGGGATCGCCGAAAGCGTGAGAGCGAGGTCTCATGCATGCATCCCCTAAGATGATGATGCCATGAGACGAAAGGTGTCTTTTAAGAAAGTTGCCTACACTGTGTTAGGGTTGTATTTCCTCGTGTCATGTTACACTGGATACTTGTTGATACGGAGAAGACTTGCCAAAGAAAAACTGGACTATGCTCGAATAAGGAATTTAGCAGGTAAATAATCATGAAATAGATTGATTTATTTGCAATCATCACTTCACCTTTTTAAATTTTTCAGTACTATTATCTTCAAACTTCAGAAAATTACATTCACTGAAATAATATAAATTACGCATATTAAAAGCATTGATGGCTATAAGTTAGGATTGATAAGTTTAAATTTTTTTTTGGTCATAACACATACATGTAAAAGGTACTGTAGTACTCACGTTAAAAGGGAAGCCACGAGATCATGATAACCTTTGCCATTCAAGCGTACAAGCCAACTGATCACAACTAGTAAAAGAAGTTTCACATGCACTGAGTGTAAAACGTGAAATCGCCATCAAAACTGCAAATTTTAGTATAGCGGAAGTCCTGTGTTTAAAAGAACTTCAAAGCAAGAGAAATAACTGTGATACCTAGCTGTTTAGGGGAAAACAATTAGAGGGTCGGGTAGTAGACGTAGGAAAATTAAGTCCTGCGTGTTGACCGAGCGTACTCTGTAACACGGGCGAGTCACACCCGTCGAGCTCCTCATTTTTTTCTTTTCCGGGAAAGCGGAAGGGTAGTGTGTCTATAAAATATTTCAAAGATTACAGCCGATTTACAGGGTTTTAAAAAGAAAGATTTCTATGGTGGTTCATCCTATTAACATCAGTCCTAATGATATTGCTTACGTCGGCCCGCTCGAAATACCTTTGAAGAAAAATATGATTGCATTTCTGTTCATGGCTATATGGTTCCGGATCGTTCAACTTGTTATGTTCTATTCATTTATGTTGTTTGGGGACCTCGTGGATGATGTGTCTTCCATCAAAACATGCAAAATAGATCTTGTCAAAACTCAAATCATTGGTCATTGGATCTCTGACGTAACATTTCCTGATTGCAATTTATCAGGTTGCGCAACAATGGGTGCACAAGCATAGTCTTCACAATCCTATATAAGTTGTCAATTTTTATATCATATTTGAAAACATCAAACTAGTCTGTTAATTAATATGGTTGGTATCCACGTTACAATTTGGAAATGCGGGGGGGGGTGGGGAGGGGCTATGGTGATGGGTGCATGGGCGGGGAGGGATGTTGGTGCCTTACTACAAAAGCCACATGGTCATGATGGTACTGAAGGTGGTGGGTGTCCAAGATTTGGTAGGGTTCGTACACCTTGAAAAGCCTTGAAAATGACAATTTAGAATTCGAGCATTGAAAAGCCTTCAAAAATGGAAAATTGTAAAATAATTGAAAAGACCATTGTTGTCAATTTACTTGTCAAGTCAAATGGCAAAAGTAATCCCATTAAATATATTCTTTATTCATCCAAAAGGGATTTTCAAGTCTGTTTGTTTAATGTATTGAACAACATATTTGTTTTCAGCAGGTTCATACTAATAAGCTAGAAAAGACATTGAAAATTCCTTTAAAAATTGGAATCTTTAAGGTTTATGAACCCTGATTTGAGAAATACATACATGTCACATATTGTCAGCCTCTGGCCAGTGTTTATAGACCAAATTTATGTCCTTAACAATGAATAAGGCCTCAATTATCAATTGAAATTCAATCTTCAAGGTTTATCAACCCTGATTTGGGAAATACATGTACATGTCACATATTGTCGGCCCTTGGCCAGTGTTTATAGACCAAATTTATGTCCTAACAATGAATTTAGACCTCAATTATCAAT
>JAVTVY010000285.1:0-34588 GCA_036873755.1 Hanleya hanleyi | reverse complement strand
AGTATAAATGTAATCCATTCTGCATGATGATGTCCAGTTGTGTCTGGAAACACTTAGGGCCTACTGATTTGATGGTGTAAAGTTGGTCATATTTGGCACAAGCAAAGAAAAGTGCCAGAGAGATCCATCAGTCTGTTGATAGTGTTTGTAGCAACTACATGTACCTGTTGGGTCGACATGTGAATAGCATTTGGTGTGATATCATTGAGCTGCATGAATGTGAAGTTCCCAATATAGGGTCAATATGGCCATTCCATGTTCTAGTGATCACAGACTGGGTAACCTAGTTCTCACAACACTTTCAGTTACACCAGAAGTGGATGAAAACTAGAAGTATGTAACGATGTATTCAGTATCATCGACAGCATGTTACCCGTTTTAGCGCATCCAGTTGAAAACATTGCCTCCTAGCGGGAACTGGCGAACTGCCAGGGGAGACAATTTTGGAAGGTCAGGAAACGACTCCTACAGCCGCGAATGCAACTACAGCGTCCCGAGTCAAACCGCCAAAGGTGACGCAATGAATCATGGTAGTTTTATGAGAGACCGTGACACTGCATATATCACTGAAAATTATCAAAATCGCGGCTCGCCTATGTTAACTCCTCGTGGCGATGTTGGGTTGATTCGTACTTCCATGCAAACAAAATATCTGTTGACTGTTAGTTACGAACACTGGTAACAATAATAATGAATTAATATATCCCTTCAGATTTATCCAGAAAGTCTATTCATATGCAAATAAAGCACTCCGCTAAATTGTCAGATGCGGCATTCTATGGATATTCGTTCTTCTTACACTCCTTATGCAAACCTCCCGTCATCAATAATATTTATTCAACGAAATGTAACCCAAGTTGATACATTTATTTAATGAAACAAGAGAACAGAATTGGGGAAGCCGAACTGAATGAACTTATCATCACGAGCGCAACAGCTTTCTTATTTCGTTTTCTCTCTGGGTCAAGCCGTTACATATAATGGGACTTGTGCTTCTAAATCTGGTAGCCAATCATTTGCCTTTGTGACCCATCAGTAAAATTCCTGATAGTCCTTATAAGGCACGCCTGCGTATCACGTGATATTTCTGTAGTATTTTGAACTTCGGTTGTAAGAAAATCGAATGTTCATTGGTCGCCAGTGTTGGTTACGTCATATAATGACCTCCCACGCTTACCGAGGGAAATTGAGGCTTATGACGAGTGGGTCAAAATATTCCTTTGAATTCAACCTGATTCAAATTTGTTGTTGATATATTGTGTAAACATAAAGCCATTCGTATCACGAAATGTCTGTAGTTCGATTTTAGATGCACAATAAAAGAAATAAAGACATATATGGTAATATCCTGCCCACCCGTTAAGGGGCCATCAGGTTAGAAGTAAAGCAAATAAATGAACTTCCCGCGTTGTCTCCCAGAGTTTATAAGGTATCGTAGACCTGTGTCCCCAGAATAAATGAACTACGACCATACTCGATTGTAATTCAATAAACGATTTATTGCCCATTTACGATATCGAACTAATGTGTAAAAAAGACAACAGGAGTCGAAAGTACTGGTAGACCTTCGTTGGGCAGAACTTTGGATATAACGAAAAAATGTTGACTCCGATGTCAGCACAACCGGTTTTCTGGGTCACCGTAGCGTACGGCCAGACTGCGTGCGCCAGATAATTCCCATGATTCCTCAGTCCAAATTTAGGTAATTCAGCTGCCGACAATTGCCGACTAATAACGACTGCAAGCCGATCGGCGCACAGTGGAAAAATTGGATTCTGTATTGCGCAGATTTCACATCCTACGTCACATGAAGCGTTCTAGGCAGGCTGGTGGTGCCATTGCAGTCTACATAGTCTAAGTGATCCTTACATACTTCTAGTTTTCATCCACTTCTGGTTACACATGTATATGACTGAGCATAAGTTTTCCATTCCTCATAGTCAAGGGACCAGTTTACAGAAGTTGTAAAGTTATAACCTAGACAAGTTATGAACAATATATAGCAATAACTTGGAGAAGTTACTAGTTGTGGAACGCATTGACCACAAAATGTTTGTGGAAGGAAATGTCACAAAAAGTTGACCAGAGGAAAGAAAACCTGATCGTCTAATGCAGACATGACAAGATGACCTTGATTGGATTGGATTGGAATTGGGCCATAAATGTTACATGTACATCAATTTTCCATCTGCAGAATACCTTATGACTTTATTTAAGGTTAGTTCTTCAATCACATGTAAGTGTGACCTTAAGTGATACATATCTCCTTAGTCAAGCTAAATATCTTGGCTTTCCAGGAAAATATACATAATTGAGGGAAAAATCTGAGACGCCGAATATTTAGCTGATATGTAATACATGTATCTGGGTTAAAATCTCATGTTTATGTAAGTTTTAAGAATGTACTACATAAACTTGAAGGCAAGAAGGTTGTATTATCCATTGATGCCTTCGCTTACTCTTGTCAACCAATCACGTAGTTCGCCTTGCTCTGTTGAAAGCAGTGGTCAGGCACTGATGTCCGACTGTCCATGTGCATCACTCGGCATATCAGTCAATCAGAAGGGCATGGTCTTAACCCTTTATTCGATTATTTCCCCTGACAAAAGTGACCTGCTGACGATCAATTCCCTGAGAACTGTTAAAGTTTGTATGTTGCCTTTGGAATGCTAGAAATTGTGTTCGCGTATGTGATTTGTAGGAAGACATAGGAACCCCGTCTCTACAATTCACACTCCATCATTACTTGCTCCAGTTATATAGCAAAATTAATAAAATACATGTAGCATACAAAATTAGATATTATTGCGCTCACTGTCCCCGGCTTTCTTGACTTGAAAACGTCAAAATTCAATGGAGAAATCGTTTTTCGATCGCATTTGACAGTGTTTATCTCGAGTTTCACTCTGCCATTTTCAATGTTTGACCTCTCATTGGAAAGCGATGACCTTTCTCGTTTCTATATATGACATGACCGCGGACAGATGGCAAAAAAACCAACAGAGGATACGATTGAATTAAAATGATTTAATTTCATCCTTTCAGCCACTGTCTATGCTTGTATCCTATCTGTTGGCTGATAGAGGTCACATGGGCAAAATTACACATACCGATTGGCGCGTCGGCCGGTGGGGAAAACCTGCTTCAACGAAAAGGAATATTATAATAGTCGAGATGAAGCGAAACAGACCATCCATCAGTAGTAATCTTAACGTGATAAAATTCCATACATGATTTTTACGGTACCGGTACACAATTTTTGCCAAACTGCGATTCCTAAATATTTCTAAAGCTGTGAAATGCCAAATATGTTTTATATCGTGCATCAAATACCTTCCATTTTGAAAAATTCAACTCAGCTTGACAGCCTGACACTCAGACATTAGCCAAAGTATGACTGTCTGACAGCACTAGGGTTAAATAATTAGTTCAAACCTACATTTATGTATGCATATGTAACTACATGTAACACGTACTGTATCAATGTAACTGATAGCCACCTCCTTAAATCCTGTTAAATATATATGTATTCAGTGTGATTTGTGTATTGATGTATGCATGGGTAGTCTTCTAAAATCCTTATCAATTTGTCCTTTTACATACATGTATATTTCGTTAATGGAAAATGTATGGGACCATGAACCTGTCATGATGAATAGAGTGACTGATACATATGAATTATATAAGTCAACATATCAACTTGTTGTCATAGAAACTGCACACATCAGTAATGTCAAATTTAAATGTATTGGTCACGAGATCAGGCAAAACACAACATTGTTGGTAGTCAATAATCACCATGTACATTGGACCTGTTGGAAAGTTAAGGCTGTGCACAATAAATTATGTGTTTCCTGTAACCCTACCTACATGTACATGTACCTTCAGATTTTTAAAAAATTCCATAGGTCAATTCCATGCTACTTGGGACATGAAGCCAAAAAATAAAATCTTGAGAATGTGCCACAATGAGATTGTTTTATAATGGTGATACAGTATAGAGGTAAAATCTAAAAATTCAGTAAGATTGCCGTAGAATTTTCCAACCTGGGGCGTTTTGAAGTTCCAGGATCAAATTTTCTTATTTTTGCTTTCAATTATCTCACAAAATTGATTAGATTTTATTACCATTGTTTAGCTGCAGAATGGAGGATTTCTTTTTTTACTTACATTAGTGGTTAATGGTGTCTTGAAAAATCATTAAAAAATTCAGCAGGTATTTGTAAATATTGTCACACGTTGTAAATTTTGCATGGAGTCACAGTTATGTAACGCGAGTGACGATAAATGCTACTTTTTCTTTTATTAGACAAAAAACTTCAAGTTTAATTGAGCTACTTCTATCACTGCTTCTGTCAGTTGTCATGAATATATGACCATAGTTTTGAGTTCCTACACCATGTGACTTCTTCCACTGGTAGCGCCAAATCTAGTAACGCGAGTGACAATGTAACGCGAGTGACGGAGTGTAACGCGAGTGACGCTATCTGGTGGAAGTTACTATTTTCAAATTCCAATTTTTGTTAAGTCATGACATGCTGGATAAGGCGTGACAGAAATATAAATACTTTAAACATGTGATTATATAAATGCCAAAGAAAAATACCCAGAATTATTGTGATCCTGCTCACACTGCATGTGCTTCCTGTCATCTGCTATTTGGCATCTCAATTGTATCCAACTTTGAATTGTGTGGTCCACCCTTTCACTCAACTAAATTCCATGGAATTATTCAGGCATAGTTGCAAACATAGCTGAACATCCATTAGGGTTAGTTAATAGGCCAGCATTTTAGCAGAGTTCATTTCGACCAAGGGACATATTTCGGAATTTTGGCAATTCCTTCACCTGTTCGTTATTTTATATTTCATGGCTGACCAACTGATATTAGTGAGTTTATATACAGTTGCATTGTAATTGAATTAACTAGGAGTTATACCAATTTATAATATCTGTATTACTAGCTGGGTGATATTGCAACTGCATTCCTCTTTTATACTTTATTGAAAGTTTTCCAAACATATGCTTTCTCAATATAAATACGTACATTTTATGTTTTCTTTTCTCTAGTTTTGCATTTTTTAAAATCTAATAGTACTCTATTCTCATAGCTTAAATTTTCTGTTAAAATGACAACATGTACCTTAATTTATTTTCGAAAAAAATAAATGTTTTATTTATTTGACATAATTCTCTGGTTTATATTTTCGATTTCAAGAATACCTTTTGGAATTACTTTTAATTATTTATCAAACGATATTCATCATGGGAGGTCTTTTTCAGTCCAGACTCATCTGGAATTCGAGTTTGATGCTCTGACCGGTCATTTAGGTCTTGGAATGTGGCATCTCATGTTCAAATGTTAGCAGTGTTGTGATCTACAATGTCTCACGTAAAACAATTTGTTTTACACCCTCACTATTACAATTCAAAGTGCTCACTGGAAGCAACATCAAGTGAGTCTCTTCACTGCACTAATTGACTAAAGGGACTATGCATGTGTGAAAATAATATAGTGGCTCAGGCTGGGAGACGATTCTTGAAAAATAATCTGCAGTTGGGATGATACTATGACGTCATAGGTGTCGTTAAATGACTCGGATATTGGTACTCTCCATGTGAAGGATTGGTGTCTGGTGAAGTATGACCAAGATGTGTACCCAGGTGAAATACTCAGTATCATCGAGAACGAGTATTTCATATCCGTGATGATCCGTACAGGAGCCGGCAATACCTGGAAGTTGCCTACACCCTGTGATTCTTTTTATTACCACCGGGAACAAATTGTTAGAAAGTTAGATGGTCCAGTTCTTTCAAACACTTGCTCGTCCTTCACATTTCCAGAACTTCCTTAAGCAGGTTAAATGTATGTCCTTTTCTGAGATGAACATAAAGTGTACAAAGTTCTGTTCAGTTATACTGTATCTGAGATCTGTTTTTATGGCACAACATAATTTTATGTTTTGTGGTGTTTAATGTTCACTAACATTCAAACTTTGGTATCCTCAACTGAGAGGTAACGCGAGTGACGTAACGCGAGTGACGAGACATTGAAGTTATTCGAGCAAGCTGTTACACATTGGAACAACTTAGTGGATTCCTAATTGCATTGTTATTTCAAGAGGTCTACAGGGTACTAACAGATCCACTAAATTGTCATCTGTGTGTAAAGGCTTGAGCTTAATTCAAGAATGAAGTTATGGCTAAAATTTCCATGTCCTTTTTGCTGTAACGCGAGTGACGAGTACGCAAATTGGAATTAAATAAAAGTTTTAAATGCAATTACAGCACTTTAAATTTGTATGAATACTTTGGGGCCTAGGTTGTCTTTATGCATTATGTGTGCATGTATACTTTCTTTGTTGGAGGCAGGTGGGGTATAATATAACCAAAATGGTGCAAAAATGTAACGCGAGTGACGTGGAATTGACCCATAGTGTATAACAGAATGTTGTGAAATCTCGTACAAATTGTCTGATATTTAAAAAAAGTTCAAAGGAAAAAAATAAGTAAAAACTTCCCTATTTCTTCTTACTTTTCGAACAGCATTTTTAGATGTTGAAGTACAAAAAACCCCATCTCATTATCAACTGAGACTATTACTGTGACAGGGATATGATATTTATCCCAAGAACTGAAAATATAGCTACATGCAGTGAAATTTGTAGAATGTTAGCAGAATTTCTCTCCACAGATGCCTGAAGTTTAAGTTTTGCTGTCTGAATATTTAGAAGAAATAGGGTACCAACCATTTTTCAAGCTCTTTTGATCTTGTGAATTATTGACCCATTAACAAATTCTTACACTTGCTAGAGCCACCTGTATTTACATGTACCTGTATATAAAATGATTATTATGTACATTGCAGGATTAGAGACAATCATACAGTTTGTCATTTGTCATTTGTCTGCTCTGTGTTGTGCATTATCAGCTACCGGTACATGTAATTAGTATTTTTCTATATTCCTAATTAAATGCTTTTGATTAACAACATGTATGGTGTCAAGAAATAATAATAGTGTGTGAAGTATGATATCAGTTGGCAGTGAGCCAGCTAAAACACCTGAACATGTAGGTAATATTGAGTGTATTATGTGTGTCAAATAAATTCTGGCTATACTAAAATATACATGAAACTGTATATGAATGTATACTATAAATCTCGCTATATAAGTATTCATTGAGAGGGACTGTTCAAGTTCATGCATGCAGCTGCTCTGGTCTTGGTCACATCAGTATTAAAGGGAGCTTCTTCAAATTGGGGCAGGAGATCCTTCATATGAATGGCATATATGCTGGTGATCAAAATGGGATACAGCATGCCCAGTGTACTGATCAGCATGTAGAGGAGTTCCAATTGGAATGGCATATCCCTTGTATTTTATTCCATGGCATGGCACGTACATACCATCCTTTCTTTGATTAGTTCCAATGAGTATGGACTATTTTTTCCCAACTTGTGTCATTCTGTTTGTAATATTTATACCTTATACTATATCTTAGGATTCCCCAATTTCAAGAAGCTCCCTGGGGGAGGATGTGAAAAGGCTGAATTTGCGCTTCAGTATTATGTACATGTAGTTCCAATGGAACAGTTCTGAGTTCTTTCGTTAGCTGTGCTAGATTAAACACGTGCATTCTAGGAAGTGCTGAACAGAACCTTGAACTTAGTTCCATTCATCTACATGTCTGTTCTAAGCTTCTTTATACATAGATAATTATATGTAAACCCTGTTGTTTGGGCAGAAATGGGATTACAGGGATGAATGACATTTATGAAATGGCTCTTTGTGCTCACCGGATCGAACTATGAAGTTAGTCCAGGTATGATTCATTCCACCTCCATAATACCCCCAAGTAATGTTGACACCATTCAGATTCCATACTCCATAAGGGGCAATGGATGGATTTCCTCCAGAAAATGTCCAGTATATTCATATATAATGTATACTCAAGGATGCCATTAGAAGGCATGCAGTGAGCATCTGTTTCTGGTCTCCTCCTATACTTTGACCAAAATGGCTCATTTGCCTACTTTCCATGTGATTTGTATACTTGAAGTCACTTGTTGTGGCCACCTATACTTCCATGGCTTCGAACTGCCTTGTGTGATTCCCTGCACTGTTTTTTTTGTTTTTTTTTGTGTGTGTATATTTTCAGGTATTGATGTATATGATGGTTGTAATTTAGTATATTGTGAAATTTGTATATTTTCAGGTATTAATGCATCTGTTGGTTCTTATTTGTTGTTTATTTCTATATTTTCAGGTATTAAGTGTCCTGTTTGTTCCAAATTTGTTCCCCCAGACGACATAGAATGTCACCTGGTTATATGTCTCACAAAGCCAAGAATCAGTTATAATGGTAAGTTATCCATATGATAATGGTAAGTTATCCATATCTATTTTGGGTGTGTGTGTTGACAACATTTTGTGTTTCAGAAGTATGTTGTGCTACATTCATCTTGTCGTTGATGAAGGCCATGGTAGCTTACGATTTAAATACATGTATAGGCTACAGGTAAACACGTTAACATTACCTGAAATAGGAGACCTGGGTTAATCAGTCCCACACACTGAAGTTTATATATTTAATATCCAAAAGAGTAATCTCTGTTTGAATGTAACAATTTTGTGTGGACTGTGGTGCCAACAACCAAACAGGATTGTCTCCCCTTCTGGCATGTTGATTGACCATGCTGTTAGCCACTTACATGTACATTTGTACCAGATTCCACTTACCAAGAGCAAAAAAAATGTCCTGGCATTCTCTGCACAGTGGGACTTCATCAAGCTATGTTGCCTTCGATGGAGAATAAAACTTGAATTGAGAAGAACAAATCCACAGCAGCGCATTTGGGGGATTCGGCAGACATCATGGCAGACAAAAGAAACAAACAACCTGTGAATTATTGAATAACTGTTTACAACTACTTCACAACAACAACGTCAACGACAACACACAAAGTTAACCATCATTGTTTGAAAAAAAATCAGCAAATTTTTTTTTCTGAAAAATTAAATATCTTAGGTTGATAAGAACTTTTTGGATGATAAAATCTAAGTTTGTGACAGCTGTTTCATCTGACATAATGGGAAACAGCACTGTTCGGAGGTTGCTGTGATGCACACGTATGTGACGTAGTCGTTTGGCAAAGCCGTTTACGAGGGCTCCTGACAGTAGAAGAGTAAGGGAGAGGGAATGGGTCGGTAGTGAGGGTGCAGTATCATTGAATATGTTTAATCCAGCATAAACTGTCATTACCACAATGTGACTAAGATGTAAACCAGTCACACAAACAGTAGAGAAATGTGTGTCAGTAGGATTAAACTTTTTGTCCAGTGTTTGTAGACTGTAAATTGTAGTGTTGTACATGTATAGCTTGAGGCTATTAACCTGATTATATACTTTCATTTGACATCCGCATTCACATGAAAAGGTGATTGACCTCGAATAGCGAGTAATGTATATATTGTGAGGACACTGGCTTGTTGAGGAGTCATGTACATACATGTACCCTCAGGTCATTGGATTAGCTAATTTACGATTATCATGTAAGGAGCCGTGTTTTTTAATACATGTACATGTACATTGCCTGGGAAGTTACCTTAAGTTTAATCTACAGGTTATGTATTTATGTATTAACTCTGCCCCATATAAGCAGGATATCTTGAAGGGTGGTTTGCTGTTATGTCATAAGGGCGCATCAGAGGGTTCATTGTGTGAGAGAAAGAGAGTAAGTTTGCTTCCATCTGAAAAAGTGGGAATATATATATTTTCTCCAAGAGGTTAGGTTCACCCAAACACCCGTTGGCTACACAGACCTGTAAACCTCTTTCACTCTACATGGCCCCAGATCCTGGGCAGTGCATTTGCCGCATGAAACAATGTTGTGCACTGCAGCAGCCCCCCCCCCAATTCTTCCAGACTTGTTAATGTGTAAGTACATTGTATCATTAGCAAGTACATGTAGAATAGATTGGAAAAAATAAATATTGAAGATATGAAAATCATCATAACACACTGACACTCACTGACATGAAGATGTGAAGCAAGTGGAACTCCATGTATCGTGTATAACAGCCAGATAATAATGACAATGACCAAACTCATCAACCTTCATTTCTATGGGTTATATGCAACCACTCGTCAAAACTTGTTTACATTGGAGAAAGATTTGTTGTTTAGAGTTGGTAGTTAATGTTCAAGCCAATTTCCTATAGGTTTCTGTATTGTACATGTATCTTCAGTTCATGAACATGCATGTCAGTACAGAAATCCAGATATATCCGGTAAAGCCAGAAGTATCAGTACTAAGAAGAAGCCATATCTCTGTGGATGAATTCCCCCTCTCCTGTCCAAATTAGAGAGATTCATGACCATGATTAGTACCCAAACTGGACCCACACTGGAGAAAGTATACAACATCCTGGTCTTCAGTGGTAACAAAAACTAGCTGTTGTCTGATTTGAAGACTATTTGATTGGCGATTTTGCCAAAAACTGCTCCGTAAATTGTAACGAATCTCTCAAAATCGATGGATAGGCCTACATTGTACAGCAGTCCTAATTATGTCACCATTTCGGTTATGTATTCTTTGAAAGATAAATGATAGTTTTATACCTTAAAAAAAAGTGTGTTAAATTACCCCGGATTATTGGAACTTCGAAGGGGTCTATTATGACTCAGATTTCCATCCATCCATGCAGACTGTGAACTGATTACTGATACATGTATTTGACTTAGCTTCTATCTCATCAGGTTATTATAAAATGGGGGATATATTGCAGCTGACACATAAGCTGCTAATATATATGTGAGTACTGAGTAATGTAATACTTGGAATTCTAACAGGATCACCAAATTCTTTAGAAGTTTTGAGGTTATGGCTCCACGGTTATTTACATGGAGTTTTCACATAGGATTGAACTATCAAAGGATAGATATATACACCAGCGAGATCAACATTTACATTGAGTTTCAGATTCCTGGAATAAATTACTCTACAAAAAAATCACTTGTTGGAATTTGGTTCAGCTCTGTAAACATGATATATCCTGTTTGACTAACATTGAACTTGATGAACTACATGTACATGTATATACTGTGGTACATGTATGTAGATGTATAATAATGCTGGGTTTGTTCTGAAAATGGTATTGCTGTATCTAAGAACATGCATGATCACAAAAATGGCATTCATAAAAAGTGAATGAGACTTTGCACGCTGTAGGTGGATCTTCACCAAATTTGAGTAGTGGAACCAGTAGATATAATCTTGTGCACAGATGATGATACCAGGCCCTAATCCTATCAGTGCTAGAACCTCTCAATCCTATCCTAGTGCTGCCGTTGGCCTGCAGTGCCCTTGCCGTAATTTTTTTTATAATAATTGGGACACTCCTCTAGCTACACTTCAGACTACACTGCAGCCTACTCCTCCAGCTGATGCAGTGTAGTTGCAGTGTACACTGCACACTCTCCTTCTGGTACTCCTCTGACTACAATGCACTACTTCTCAGTTTGCCAATGGTGGCTGGATGGCAGTGGCAATCGTCAACAGCCTACATCACTAGACTCTTACACAGTCACTACACACGTGCAAGATGAAATGCAAATGTGCCATACGGGGACCAGGGGTGTGAATAATTATGTAGGTTTCGTCAGCCGAGTGTTAAAATTCCAGCACTCTTGGAAGGAAAATACATGCCAACCTCGCCTCGGTGGCTCGGTTAGGACCTCGCCTCGGTGGCTCGGTTAGGACCTCGCCTCGGTGGCTCGGTTGGGATGTATTTTTCTTCTCTCGAGTGGGAGTTTTCATCCCCTGACCAATTCAGATGGGATCCTCTTATTCCTATGTAGATTCCATTGTAGAGTTGATCTGTTTTCTGTGTGATAACTACTTGTAGAGAACAGTAGATACTTCATGTAGGAAGCTATTGTCTGAGTCTTTGTGTCGCTGAAAAGGTACTTGTCTAGATACATTGTTGTCGCCAGACTTGGCTATTGTATGCATTGTCTCGTGATTCTTACATAGAGTATGAACCTAGAGAACAGATCTACATGTATGATACTTTACAACTTGGGCATGTCGACCATCTTTTGCAAGATTTATCAAGTAGTGTGGTAGAGATGAGTGATGTGAATCAACTTGCATAATATGGCATGTATGGTGTGTGTTGGGGGGGGGGGTGGAGATCCTAGAACTGATCAAGATTTGAACCAGTGGACAGTCTGACTTGAATTTGATCTGAAAGCAAGGGGAGGTAATCTATTGAGACTTATTCATCCGATGTATTGATGCACAATGTTATAACTATTCATGTTGATCTATTCACAGAGGATGTGCTCACAGAAGACAAAGGGGAATGTGTGATATGTTTTGATGATCTAGAGCAGGGAGATACCATTGCCAGACTACCATGCCTATGTATATATCATAAAGGGTAAGGTATATATGTCTACACCACTATGAATGTGTAGTCTGGCTTAAATGCCCAATGCATTAACACGTATATCATCATGTAGACCTCTACATATATCATGACATTTTATATGGATTGTGACAAAATAGTTCACGGAACTGATAGTTCTGGTTCTGTGTAGGTTCCATGTGAGCAAATTTATGGCAACTACACATGGTCTCTGATTGATAGGCTGGACTGCATACTATTAAACAGGGTGCGAAATAACCCTTTGCCCTGTTGCCCAGAGCAACAAAATTTTCTTTTGGGCAACCAAATTCAACTTGAATTGTAATTTACATTTGGATGTGCTGGTTGACCATGCTTGCCCGTGGGAAACTTCAGTTTCTTTTCCTATTTCACACCCGGCTAAGGGGAAAGGTTGCGATGGATTACCATGGATGCTGTACACAGAAGCAAAATATGGTTCTGTCCATTACTGATATACTAGCCTGCTTGGCATTTAAATTATTGTTGGACTTTATCACACCAGATAATATTCATGTAAATGAATGGGATTCCTAGAGAAACTAATGCTCCTGGAATCATGCCATTAAAAGGCACTATAAAATGGTACCCAGTTATTCATACATGACAGATTCCATATTAATGGGGGCCAAAAAGTGTCCCCTGACACTTGAAAACAAAACTTACATAAATTACCTTTTGAATAACTTTCCTGAACAGTGATGTTTTGAAGTACAATTTTGTGAAGTTTGAAGATAATTTCTGCAGTTTCTGAAATTGTGGAATGCTTTTTGTCTCTACCATACTGTAAAACTTATTACATGCACCTGTTTTTAAAAGATCTCCTTTTTTGCTGCTCAGACTTATAAAGTTTTATAGACTTGATTATTAATTTATGTGGTATCAATGAATAAAATAATCAAGCACGCAGAATCTGCTTTAAATGTTGGAAATCACGATTTTAAAGCAAAAAAAATGCGTAACAATTGCTAACTTCAGGTATGGATAGACAAGACATTTCTCAAATTTTACTGTATGAATTAAACTTCCACCAGTTTAATGTAGAGTATAATTATGGCCTTCTACACGGCTTTCTGAAGCTAATAAAGCATTGTTTTTGTTACATCAAAAAATTACATGTATTTGGAAATTAATGCTTTTATTAATGACTGCTAATGTTACTGAAGGACAGACAAATGCATAACGTTAGCAACAAAATTGGAAGAACACTACATTTTTACAATTCTCTAGGAGTTTTTGTTGAAGACAGATATATTGACATCAGATAATTATGCTGATAAAACATTAGATATTGACAATAAAACATATTGACAGTGCAATTAGTGAAAAATGTACTTTCAGAGATTTGCTAACGTTACCTATGGACAGACATGTTCAGGCATTGGACAGACAGCTGATAATAACAATGAAGATACAACACATTCCATGCATTGTTATTAGCAACCATAGAGTCATTGGTCTTCAAATTTGAATCAAAAAGCTTCCAACATCAATAACTGTTCAGGAGACATTACCATCTACATGTACTTGTTGTAAGCTTGGAATCCGAGATTAATCACATACTGCTGACGTTATGTATGGACAGACAGGAGGACAGACAGAAACAACATTAGCAATCCTTTTTATTAACTAATTCACAAGAATAAAACACCATGTGAACCAAGTCGTACATTACTCTGTTCATCAGGACAATTACTAAGTGCCATGTAAATATAAAAGACGGGACCGAACTGGAATGAAGCAGAGATTGGTAGTATATTGTTGCTAACGTTACAAATGGACAGATTAGGGAGATAATGGCATTAAAAGGAAATAAGTCTGTCTGATAACGAACGTAAGCAATAAAACATCGGTCCATCGGAGTAACGTAAGCACCCTCAAAAGCTAAAAGTACACTGCATGGTCGAGCGCCATCGATGAAATATGGCGGCAATTGACGAACAGAAATCGGGACGCAATCGTGATTAATCTCCAGTTCTTTGCTCGTTACAACGATCTGTCAGTTGTTTATAACATGGACAAATGCTTTGCGGACGTTACTGCAGGCCTAACGTTATGTAATTGGACCGATGTCGACAAAAGAACATCTTACCGCATGAGTTTTCCACCGAAGCTTGATGTTGCCAGACAGCCACGCTGGGAAAGGAAGAAGGGTGACGTGTGCAGCGCGACGGTAGTTGTAAAATATGGATCGCGAGTTAAAACGGAATGAATTTTACACAGCGAGCGTTATGAGAAGTAGGACAGACATCATATCAAGTAAACGTTCGCAAAATTGATTGTCTAATTTGTATATAGCTCAGGACAGACTTATAGTTTTCAGCTTGTAAACTTGATATTTAATAATTTTTGTTTTAATAACTATTGAAACACTGGATTTTCTTCTGTGAAATCAATAATATAGACATGTGATATTAACTCCAAATGTTTTACAAGGTTACTATAAACTGCAAATTCTTCATAATGCTCCACTAACTAGGGTATTATTATTAGTGGGACTTTTGTCTGTCCAATGTTATACACATGTGTAATTTATTAGCTTTCATTTTTCTAAGTCATCTGAGGTGCCAGTGGCCCAAATTGTGTTTTTACCCCTCGGCCAATTTTGGCCATGGGGTATTGTCGTCGTCTTGTACGTCCGTACGTGAGCGAGATAGCTGAAAAACGGTTGCACTGATGAATTCCAAATTTGGTATGCTTATTTACCAAGTCAAGAACCAGAAGCCTATTGAATTGGGACCTGATTGGGTGGAAACCTTGGTGGCCATCTTTAATTTTATGCAAAATGGATAATGATCCATATCTCGGAAACTGTTCAGCTGTTCAATACGGAAGTTGGTATACATCATCGATACATCAAGCAACTTTCAATGAATTACCAAACTGGCTTTTCTGATTAGCTGGAAACCCTGGAGGCCATCTTTAATTTATGCGAAATCGATAATTATACATATCTCTGTTACCATTCAATTGTTTTATATGAAAGTTGGTATACATCATCGATACATCCAGATACTTTGAATCGGGACCTGATTGACTGGAAAACTTTGGCGGCCATCTTTAATTTATGCAAATACATGTACAAAACATGCCGGATACTATTATGGTATACATTTCAGTTAACCCACGAACACTAATCATACCCTGATTTCAGATAATTAGGCATGATATGTACGGTAATTATTGACTGATAGGTACCTAAAGCTTCATTATTTAAGCAGACTGATAATTAATTGTCCATCCCAGTCATTTGATATTAGAGAAAGTCATTGAAATTGTAAAATAACATCAAACACTTTTATAAAACTTCATAGTATATTTGCAAAATAAATCTAGAAGTTGATGACATTCAATAATATGTACTGACTAAAATAAACCTAGTTTATTATAAATTTGGAACACCATTAAACAGCGGTCGAAATAACGCCTGTCTACCTGTCGCCGACAAGTCATTTTTTCAAGTGACAACTAAATTAAAATTCCACCTGTCGCCGCGACAAGTAACTATTCTGTCCTAAAAATACTGAATTCCGAGCTAATACAGGCCTAACGTGACTGAATTGTCTTCCTGGAAACAGTTGTTAGTTTCGTTTTATTTACATCGGACATTCTGTTCACTTCGTCATTCATCCCGCTGCCATACAACACGAGAGCTCCGGTACATCAAACTCCACGCAGGATTAATCTCCCGCTAGATTTGCACACGATCCGCTTGAAAGGCAAAACTAATGGATAAGGTAAACGAATTGACTGGCACGATCTAGCGCAATTGGCCTATATTTCTATCGACTATTCATGCCTGGCAACTTCAAGTCGAAAATGAAATCAGAACAAGGTGATTGATTCTTACGTTTTATTTCAGAGAATAAGAGCTCAATAAAACTTCGTCAATGAGTATTTTGATCGGAAGGAAATCGTGCTTGTCAACACGGGCAGCTAACGTGAACGTTGCGTTGCCTGTGCCGATTTTCACTTGCTCCAGACAAGCGGACAAGCGCTAACGTCTAACACTCGCGAGTTGATCGAGTGAATGCAACAACAACAACAATGATTTTGCTTGATAATTTGTCAGAACAATTCAACATTTTCATTTGGGAACTCGACTTATCTCTTGAAGAACACAATATTTATTCACTATAACTCAGTTTTCGCGCGTGTTTGGCGCACATTTTCCCATAGATAAAACCTCATTTTTTGGGGGGTAAAACTCAATTTCAAAATTTCCCAAAAACTCAATTTGTCAAAGTTGAGTTTTTAATCTGGGTAACCCACAAAAAAGTTGATAAAACCCTCCTGCTGTTATGATCCTTAAGAAAATATTGTTCCAGCAAATTTAATCTCATAATTGAACGTTCTGTTGACATTTTACTTTGAACTTCCTAATAGTGGAACAGTCTGGTGGCAGAAATGAGCCCACTGAGTTAACATCAGGGAGTAAGGACATTCATCTTGGCAATGCAGAGCTAAAGGAAGGAGACAAATTTGTCACTGTCATAAATGTCTCGCGATCGAAAAAAAAACGTGTGTTCAAATTCTCCAATGCATGGAAAATGGAGAGACTGGTTAGAATATATGATGAGAGTATGGTGAAAAAAGTTTCAGTGGGAGTGACAAGCTGAAGTACCAGGGTGACAAGTAAAAAAAATAGTTACCTGTCACAGTGACAAGTAATTCTCAAAAAACATTTCGACCCCTGATTAAACCATATCTTCATACTGTAAACATGGGTTCAAATAGCAACTAAAACAGATGCTCAGTTGAGCTCACCCTGCAGTGTTAAACATAGGCTATACAGCATTCCTTCTCATCATACTGGTACAGGGAGTTGACGGTCCCCTATCAATAAAATTCCCATGAATTATGGAGAGAAAGCACATGGCCAGTAGACCCCAGATAGTCAGCTAGAGGCACAAGCTGATGGATCAGATTTCTTCGGGCAATCTGTAGTACTGGTATGGTAACTCCCACTCAATTTTGAAAACTAAATTCAGACAAATAAAGATCTAATGGATACAGGACTCTTAAAGAGTATGCCTGTCACATCTGGTTTCTCTGATTGGGCGGTAATCTTGGCGGCCATCTTTAATTTATGCAAAATCTTTAATGATTATCTCTGATACTATTTAAGTGTTCTATATTAAATTTGGTTTACAGCATTGATGTATGAAGAGACTTGCATTAATGAATAATCACATCAGTTCCTCTGAGTGGCGGGAAGGATGGGCGGCCATCTTTAATTTATGCAAAATCATTAATGATCTCTAACTCTGATACTGTTGAAATGCTCAATGTAAAATTTGGTATACATCGATGCATCAAGAGATTTATGCAATGAATACCGGTTTCTCTGATTGGATGGTAACCTTAGGGGCCATTTCTAATAGCAAAATTTTTAATACTCTGTATATTTGTCACTTGACTGCTTGGTGTTCCTGACATCTTGGTTCAAATTGAATACATTATGAATGAACCCAGAGCCGAGGGGTTTTCAGATGCGCAGCTTCGTATTTATATCTATAGTACATGAATAACAATCTGCTTATCAGCAAAACATTAATTATAATACCGCTTTCAATGACAAGTCGACAATTGTTACAACTATATTTGGCCCCCATTAATATGGAATCTGTCACATGTAAGAAAAGCGGTCATGTATGATTCCCCTTGATATGAAATATGAATGTTACATGTACATGTATTCGTCTAGGCCAGCTGTATATTGGACCATGATTGGTCGGACTGATCTCTGTTAGTCTAACCTGCTGACCACATCGTTCATGTATATTTTACCTGTCCTGTGTTTGATCACCTATGTTCACCTGTTATTTTCTCTCACCTGTGAATGTTGATGTTTACAGGTGTATCGACAGATGGTTTGAGGTCAATAGGTCATGCCCTGAACATCCGCAGGACTAGCACCAACAGCTGCACCTTCCATGAACGTTTCTTATGATGCGACGTGGGAATATGTAATCTTTCTTGGGCTTTCAAAAATCATTTCACGGCCTGACATGCTAGCCAGCCGTTGTCTCGAAATGTACATGTGGAGTGATGCAAGTGATATGCCATACTTCTGGATAGCTCCTGCAGAGGTTTTGTACAATATGTGTATCTTACTTCCGGACACACAGATTTCTGCAGGACAGCTGGACAGGATATGAATTCCTGCTGGATGTACATCTTAAGTTACAGAGATGGGACTGTCGAGAATAGCATCTGGAAATATGGACTCGTGCAATGCCAGAGATAAATGTATGGATTCATGCAGGACATGTACCACACATGTAAGTTCCATAGATCTGGACTTTGGGGGACAGACTGGAGATATGGACCCTTGCTGCAGATTTGTACTATAATTCCAGAAATGTGGACTCCTGTAGGACAAATTTATAGATTAATTTTCAGAAGTTATGTACTTCTGTCCAAGAGGTGTACCATAATTCCGGAGATATGGACTCCAGTAGGACATTCATAGTTGCAGAAATATAAATTTCTGTGAGAGATGGTCATAATTCTGGAAATATGGACTCCTACAGTAAATCCAGATATACACATACCACAATTCCAGAGGGATAAATTTCTGTGGGAGATATCTACATATTGACTGAAATTGTTTGTGATGTGAACCCGAGATGACAGACTGACTGGCTTTGCTGTTTGGAGGTGCAGCTGGTTACACCTTGTACCCCTACCCCATCAATAGTGGACCCAATTGCCAGGAGGAAGAGTCCATATTTCGTGCAAGCAGGGGATACCAGGGTGTAAACGAACTGCCAAAGGATTTGTGATTTCTTTGCTTCTCTCTGATGAGAGATAAGATTATTTATGGTGCTCTGCCCGCTGGTTTTAAGCTTGGGATTTGCGATAAACATGTACAGTTCCGCCTTTCCTGGGCAGCGTGCGACTCCACAAGTCGAGAGGGAAAAGTCCATTTCCTGTTGAAGTAAATTTGAATTGTTAACCATGTGTTAACAGAGATAAGAGTGATTATTATCTATGAAACAAGAGAGACAAGGACACGAATGAGACATCAGATACTTTGTACATTGATAGACAAAAACTGATAATATTTTTATATAATTGCAAGTCTGTTCGCCCATGCAAACATTTTACATAATAATTTAATACATGTCTGGGTGGAGCTAGACGCTGTAATAGAAATTGTACAGTATAGGATGAAGTCGTAAAGTTTCTGGTGGCATCCGGATAATCTAGATAATTATGCATATATAACATAATGCCAGACTTCACTCACTCACAGTCACTGCACACAGTTTGGGGGTTATTGAGAGCTCCTTAATTGTGTTCTTCCCGTTTTATTCAGTTTCAAAGACTCCAGTCACCTTGTATGCCAGAGATGTGCTGGAGGACCTGTCTGTACAGATTTAACCAGTACAACAAATGCTCCAGTAGTGATTTTTTTCCAGTATTTCCTTTGTGATGAGGCAATAAATATTTTGTGATTCAGAATTTTTTTTTTGCTGTAAACCAACATAATTTGCTGAAATCCTGTACAGAAAGAGTGATTTTCAAAAAAATTAAATAAAACAAGCAATTAAAGACTATTCCAAGTCTATTTTAAGGTCAGTACATCAAATTCGGATACTTTTGAAGTTTTCGGACACATCCGATGGCCTGCATGTTTGGTACCTAGGCTATATTTGATGCTATAAATCAATTAATACAGTACATTTCGTCTCCTGAATCTATACTTCCTGTACATGTATGCAGCCTCCCTTTCACTTGCAAATGGCGAAGGACCCGGTGGTACATGGTACATACGAAATAGAAGTGATACCATACTCTGAATCCTTATATCATGACAGAAAATCACAGACTATTCCATTACCAAAACGCTGATTGGAGAACTCCGACATACTGTAATAACATACAGGCTATTGTTTTGGCACAATTTGGTTTAACAAAGTTGTGTAGAAAACTGTTGTAAGTTATATGTAATTGTGTAATTTTAATAGTGGTTTACGGGTGGTTTGGTCTTGGTGGATAATTCATTGTCCCTGATCAGACAAGTTGTGCCTCACAGTTGTCTCCCTTGCACTGTACTTCATTGCCTCCACTAGATGTTTTGACAGTTTAGTTATCAAAGCCTTCCGTGCTGAAAAGGTGATTTGTCATGTTGGTGGAACTTTTTGAAATGTTTTCAATGTGGCATTCACATAGATCTGCACGTAGAGAATCATGGAATTTTAATTTTGTAGAACATGTCTTGAAGAAAATATGACCCATTCCTCAAACAAATGATGTACAGTTCATGAACAGTACATGCATGAGATAAGAAATTGGTGTTTTTGACGGCTGAGAATTCATTCTAAGGAAGCTATTCAGACAAAATATAAAAAAATCAATAAGTTTATTATTTGGAGATACCCATGTACATGGGCCTATTTTGTCCAAGTTGACCAGCAAGACTGAAGTCTGTGATAATATTACATGTAATTCCTAGGTGATTAGACATACATGTACCCGGTACAAGAAAAAGTCTGAATCCATTTTTACAGCAAACAACTACATGCACCCTTCACAGAGTGTAGGATGTTTTCCTTTACTTGTCAATGATTTTATTTGTGTATTCTTGAACTGGTCAAACATGGCAAATCATAGAACCAATCCCGTTATCCCTGTCTAACGGCTCAACACATGACAATGGCAAGTTCCATTTTAACATTTTTAAGCAAACATTTACCAATTGGTACAGAGCTTTTTGATGAATAAAAGAATATGATATTTGTGTTGATTGAACTATTACACATTAATTGTACATTTATATGCTTTCAAAAATATAAGCATAATACAAGCATTCCTGTGCTATCTGAAATAAGACTATGATATCATCATACACTCATATGATTGTCTAAATTCTTCTAGCTGTCTGGTACATGTTCGTTAAGGGGAATTAACTGTATACTGAAAATCTGATTACCCACATTTTCCCACCCCTTCCCAGTCCTTTGGCGATTTCTTTGCAATGTCTTGAGTTAATGGTCATAAAAATTCACCCACTTGTCAATCTACGACATGAGGAAGATATTGAAAGGAAGAAAAATGGAAAAACTTGTTGTTTTTTTAATGTACATATATTTTGTAAATTGTACATAAATTTAGTCAATGGAATGTCAATCTGGCTTAACCTAGTTAAGTATAAGAACCCCATATATGCAGCGTCAAATTGATCTACAAGTGTCAAACAATGCAACTGGATGGATATTTTCCCAATATAAAGTCAAATTCATCTGGAATTTAAAGGAATATGAAAAGAGAAATTAACATTGAAAATGATTTGGTTAATATTTTCTCCTGTAGGTACATGTATAGAGGAAATAGTGGTCCGGTACTATTGTTTGACACTTGTAAATCAATTTGATGCTGAATTTGAAGTTTTTATATCTGAGTTAAGCCTGATTGACATTCCTATTGACTAAAATTACGTAAGATGTAAATATAAAATTAGGTTTTTGCATATCTCTTCTTTCAATATCTTCCTCGACGAGATTGCCAAGTAGGTGAATTTTCATGACCATACTCTGAGCCATTCAGAAGAAATCAGACTGACGAGGGGTGGAAATCCTAATTTCTTTTGTGAGTTGACCTACAGTTACATGAAGTTTTTCGATCTTTTGGCTTGAATCAGCTTTAAAGCTCTGTTGTTTTGGCCTTTGTATTACTGAGCAGCCAGCCATCTACATGTAGACTCATTCAGGTTAATAAATTGCATTGTCACAAGCTCTGTCATCCTCGCGAGCCAGTGTATCGATGAATTTGTCAACCTCTAAGCGAAGTTCGAGATTTGCCTGGACTTGTGAAAATGAAGCTCTGTACGACAGACAACACATACATGTAGCCCCATAAACAGGCCTATTGTCATGTTAGGAAAATACAATAGGGAGCCTTGTTGAATCTGGAAAAGCTACCTGACAAGCTGTATTGCACACTGTGTTACCTGTTTGAAGATTCTCACATGATGAAATACCCCATAAACATGACAACAATGTCCTGTGTAATATGTCAAGCCAGTGACGTGCTCTGCGTTGAAACCTCGTGAATATCTGGAAGTTGTGGATAAAACTATTACACAAAACTTTCACTCTAACCATACATTGTAAGTACAAACTATAAAATTTATGCTTACAGGAACATCTAAATGGCTCCTGCAGGAACATATTGCCACTACTAGTATGAAAACATCTTATATGTGCATTGTTTAACATAATGAATACAGAGATTATCAGTTTGCAATCTGATCCTGGACATGCTTGAGAGACGTTGACTGCTCACAGTGTTGGTGTTGGCAAGGCCTGTATATATGTATATCCATATATATTTTGGGGTGCAGAATTGACAAGGTCACGGAGATGGGACAGGTAGCCAGTACAGTGTATCAGTATTCACATTCTTGGATCTGACCTTAATAATAATCCCACATATAACAATCTTCAAATGTTAAAATATGGCATGATATTTCGGTGGAACAGCACTTTAAAATGGCAGCATTAGATCTGCTCTGTTAAAAGTAAGTTCCCCTGCCCCTCCCCTCCCTTCCCTTCTAGTCCAGTCAAATTGAGGTTTGACCCACCACAAATTGCAACAGAATTGTTTTTGCTGCAGTGCATTTCCGAAAGGTCTCTAGAATAACATACTAAAAGTCTACAAACAGATATGCATGGGAAATATATTAAATTTCAAGTTGAAATTTGAGGTATTTTTCGCGAAATTTCAGTGTTTACCTGTCTCTTGCTCCTATAAGAATACCTTGTACTTGGTACTAAGCGTGAAAGAAATGGGTCATTACTTACACTCATTCCATTCGTTATCATATCAAGGTTATACTCAGCCTAAAATAATACCCTTGCACGAAAATATTCATGAAGAAATTCAAAATGGCGGATGTATGGGGTCATTCTAAATCTGAACTTTTTACCATTTTCATGACAGTCCAGGCAATCTATCTGGGTTTTTTAGCTGGACCCAAAACAAATTGCAACATATTTTTTTTCACCTGTATGCATTTCTAATAGATTCCCAGAACAACATACTAGAAGTCTACCAAAATCTATTTGGTGGAGATACGACTTTTTTTGAAAACAAAGATACGCCATTTTATAATACATAACAGGCCATTATGCCTCATATAAGCAAGATGGAATATTGTTTTTTCCGTGAATAAGGACAGCTTATCATCCAGAAATCCAATTAATACATGACCCAGGGTACAGTAGGCCATGGTGGTGAAAACATGTGTCTTCCCGGTGGATGTGCTCATAAGCGTAGATAGCAAACTGATAGTTCAGCATCAGGCTATATGAATTATACATGGTAATATTCAGTCAGTTAACATTTTTGCAATTAGCATAATCATCTGAAAGAGGAATTCTCTCCCAAAATAAATGAAATGACAAGCTGTGATATATATTCCTTTCAACCGATAACTGTCACAGCCAATATTTCCCCAAACCCACTCATGGGAATATTTCTCTATTATCACAACATGTGCCTTGTTGAAAAATACAGCTCTGCAAACCATTAATGATCTATCGCAATTGTGTGTCAGATATGTTTTGACGAAAGAAGAATAATTACGCAGATCCTATCATCTAATTATCAAACAAATAATAATCTAGATTATACGCAAACTTGATGTTCTACCATGACGTTCTACCATGCCATTTACCATGTTTCATTTTACATTTTTAACAATATAGGCCATGCTCCTACAGATGCATCTTCTTCAGCTGCAATCTTTCTTGCAGTGGCACCTGATAACCTCAAAGAGTGCCAGTGGAACTGATGGCAGTTCAGTTTTCACAGAGAGAAGCCGTCCACCCTCATTCTTGTGGCTGCAATGGATGGTCTTCCCCTTTCCACTCTAAACACGCGAACCTTGATACTTAGCTGATGCTGATGTTGGTGGAAGGTTTTGTACCTGCACAAATATGGTTCGTTTTTGTCACAGAAACGCTTGTATCTCATGCAGCCAATTGCTTCGTCAGGATTACACAAGCACGTGCAATAGATAACCTCCATCGGGACTCTCAATGGCCTGGTTGAACACTTCAGCTTGTTGATGAAATAGCTCATTGGGCGTTGATTTCTTTACGGCGCACTTTTGCCAATGTCATATGGTCAGTATACTGTGTCACAGCCCTGAACGGCATGCACAATCAGCATATTTGCGCAGACTTACATTCCCAGCACAGCCTTTGTCTTCTTGACATTCCAAATTATCCGTTTCTTTGCATTCTCTGTAGGCTGACAGTAGATGTCATTGTCATCGATGTCTGCATGAAAACAGAGCAGAACTAACAGGTCAATATCATCACCAACCAAAAAACATCTGCATATGAAACATCCCGCCCTTTCTAACTGGTCACTCATAAGAGTGATCAACTGCTACTTGTTGGCGTTGTTTGCTAGGAATTCGTCTTTCTTTGACTGAATGACCATGTCACTAGCGGGGCTGGAGAGTTTGTAATGTCAAGAAGACAAAGGCTGTGTTGGGAATGCAAGTCTGTACAAATATGTTGCTTGTGCATGCCATTCTGGGCTGGGACACAGTATTCCGACCATATGGCATTGACAAAGGTGCTGCCTTGAAGAAGACAACTGTCAGTGAGCTATTTCGCCAACAAGCTGAAGTGTTCATCCAGGTCATGGGAGTCCCGGCGAAGGTCATTTATTGCAGCAGCATAGAAAACGCTTATATACAATAGTAACCCAGACGAAAGAATTGACTTGAGGGAAAGACCATCCATTGCAGCCACAAAAATGGGAGTGCACAATTCAATCGGTGGCCCCTGCGAAAACTGATCTGCCACCAGCTTCAGGGGTTACTTGAGGTTATCAGGTGAACTGCAAGAAGGATTGCAGCTGAAGCAGATGCGCCTTTAAAGGTCAACCCAAACGCTCTGAGGTCAAAAATATAAAAAAATAGTCCTTTCGATTCTGAAAATAATGATATTTTTTTCATAATTTTGTGCAGTCTGGTTGGCGAGATATTGCCGTTTGAAAGGTGAAAATCGCTCTCCTGTCAATTCCAGCTGTGACGTCACGGAGGGAAGCCGTCTTGTATTCTCTATGTTAAAGCCGTATACCACAGTCGTATGTAGCTGCTGATTTCTGGAGATTTTCGGAGTATCGGGGCATCATTTTTTAAATATGCCGCGACGTTGTGTAGTGGGAGGTTGCAGTTTTACTACAGATGACGGTGTTAGTATTCATTTGTGGCCCAAAGACGAGAAAATCGCTGCAAATTGGACGAAATTTGTACGCAACACGAGAGTGTGGAAAGAGGGCCCGAGCCAGTACTCGTATAATTTGCTCGGCACATTTTGACAGAAAGACATCATTCGAGGACATCTACAGCATAGCAGTTGAATTCGGGTACAAACCAAAACTAAAGAGAACAGCTATTCCAACTATCAAACGTAAGAACAATCAGAATGTGACGGCAAAGAAATCGGACAAGGAGAATCTATCACGGACATCGGCTGAACGAACCTAGCCTGCAAGCGAGGCCTCGGGCAGGGGGACGGCTGTACATGCCCTGCTCGCTCTCGCGTGGCATTTGTTGCTTGAGCACCTACAGGTTAGACTGGATGAGTCTCTATTTCATATATACACGTTTAACCATTTGTTCCAATGTGTCTTAATGTCTGTATTTGTATGTTCAATTTTATTCATTCTATGTATGCGTTTTTAGCCAAATGTTGGCACAAACTTCACGCAAATAAATTATCTAAATTATATACTATTTAATAATAATAATAAAATGATCTTTCATAAATATATATACGTTTGATAAGTAAATAAATAAAAAACACCAATTGGAGTGAATGGCTGTAGATACAGAAGTGATAATTATACTTTCATAATCCCTTGACATTTGAGATTGTGGGAATATCATTCGATTTCAATTTAATTGAGGTAATTTGTCGAAAATTGAGCAAATGTGAATGCCGATCCACTCACCACGGCTTACTTTTCGCCATGAATGTCCAAAGTTTTTTTATCAAACTATATAATTCTGAAATTGGTATTTCATGGGGATTATGGGAAAACAAACAAAATTCAAGTCGGACGTATATCAGTAGAGTTATCAACAGTTTACTGTCCATACTGCCGAATCCCGGAGTTTATCCCTTCGAAAAGGCTGCCTCGGTCAGTAACAACAATAACAACACAGATGTGCTCGTTCGTTACATCACAGAATCGTTCTACATTCAATACAGTTTGAAATATATGGACATTTGGTCTTATAGATGACGATAATAAGGTTTCCAGTCAAGTTGCATACCAATCTGTATTCAACAAACGACCTCTCCGAATCCTGTCGTCGTCGAGTTCCACGTTGTCAGAGTGATTGTCACTGTCAGAATCGGAGCCGTACGGCTCAAATTGATAGGGCTGAATTCCGCCGTTGGTCTGCAAACAACTGTTCATTTGCCCGTCATCATCCTCCTCTATGTCTATTTTATCTTCTTGGCGAAAAATATTTCCATCTAAGCAGCTGATATCGCTCGAATTGACATCTGAACCGGAGCTCTGACTGCACTCGCTTTCCATGTTATCCGCTGTTTTTTCTCAGGCCACTTCCCTGCGTGACGTCATCAACCCAGCTGTGAAAGGTGGAAAAGCCCACTTTGCTCCCATATTACGTGTGTTTCTGATCAGATTAGAATTTTTTCAATATTTTTTTCATACAAAGTGAAGTATGAACTATGATTTTTAAGGATTTTTAGACCAAAAAAAATTCCGTTTGGGTTGACCTTTAAGGATCATGGCCTGGATTGTTCAAGTGTGTGTGGAGAATGCAAACGACTGAACTGTGCAAACTCATCAAACCCAGACCTTTGAAAATGACATTGGCGAAGACTGGTATTGGGATTGATAGTGCTGTGAAATAATCCTCAACTCATGGCACTGTTCATGAGGAATAACAATAAAAGACATCAACTATATGTATGAGAAGTCACTTCCCCTAATAATGTTACCATGAACTAGAATGTAAAATGAAACATGATAAGTTATGCCGTCAACTTTGCCTATAATTCAAAGTATTATTTGTTTGATAATTAAATGATATATTAGGATCTGCATAATTATTCTTCTTTCATCAACAACATTTGTCTTACAAACAATTGTGATGGATCATAAATGTTTGGCAGATTGTCGTTATATATCTGAACTATTGCTAAACGCGACGTTGAATCTAATTTCTCTCTCTCTCTCTCCTGATTGGCAAGGCTGCATTTGTTTTCAACAAGGTACAAACACTATTGAATGTCGGACCTGACACTTGCTACATGTTTGTGATAATAGAGTTATATCTTTATAAGTTGATGGAACTATTGTCTGTGATTGTCATAGGTTGAAAGAAAATATATCACAGCTTGTCAGTTCCCTATCGTATAACAATGATAATTGAAATAATGCCAACTGGCAGGATATTACCATGTATGATTATATACCCTGGTGCTGAACTATCGTTTTGCTATCTACTTTTATGAGCAAATCCATTGGGAATGTAAATGTTTTCACCACCATAGAATAGTGTATCCTGGATCATCATGTATTGATTGGATTTCTGGATGATAAACTGCCCTTATTCAGAGACAAACCAATATTTTCTACATCCAATTATTTTTAGGATGACACTTTCTCAGTAAAGCACAAATACTAGTGCTGGATGGGTCGGTCCCGTGCGAGACTCGAACCCGCATTTTACATATTTTCTACCTTCTTATATGAAGCATGATGGTGTATCTTTGTTTTAGAAAAACTCGTATCTCCACCAAATAGATTTTGGTAGACTTTTAGTATGTTGTTCTGGGGACCTATTAGAAATGCATACCAGAGAAAAACATTCTGTTGCAATTTGTTTTGGGTCCAGCTAAAAAAACCCAGATAGATTGCCTGGACTGTCATGAAAATGGTGAAACGTTCAGATTTAGAATGACCCCATACATCCGCCATTTTGAATTTCTCCATAAATACTTCCGTGCAAGGGTATTAATTTCGGCTGAGTATAACCTTGATATGATAACGAATGGAATGAGTGTAAGTAATGACCCATTTCTTTTACGCTTAGTACCAAGTACAAGGTTTTCTTATAGGAGCAAGAGACAGATAAACACTGAAATTTCGCGAAAAATACCTCAAATTTCAACTTGAAATTTAAGATATTTCCCATGCATATGGGATTGTAGACTTTCAGTATGTTATTCTGGGGACCTTTCTGAAATGCATAGCAGTGAAATAAATTCTGTTGCAATTTGTGGTGGGTTAACCCCCAAAATGCGCTAGATTTACTGGACTATTCCCCGTCATGATATAGCTGAAAAATTGTTAAACCCTATTCACGGTAGATACTTCATGTAGGGAGCTATTGTCCGAGCCTTTGTGCAGCTGAAAAGGCTCAAGTCTAGACACATTGTTGTCCCCAGACTTGGCTGTTGTATGCATTGTCTCATGATTCTTACATGGAGTATGAACCCTACTCACTCAAATGTTAAATTGGAAATACATGTATAAACATTGACACGATTTGGGCTTTATTATGCAAAACTTGTACATTCTCATTACGATCGAGACTGGAGTACATTACTCAATGGGCTCACCAGTTACCTGCACAAAACGATGTATGAGATTTGGTTACTTTAAAATTCAAACAGCTAAATTAATGTTTGGAAGGGTGTAGTCATAACATATCCAGCCGAGAGCTCAAAGGTGTGAAAGCATTGTGGTTGAATGATTCACCTTGACAGGAATGTGCATGTGCATAGTACATGTACCAGTGTTAGATGACATTTATTTATATAATTATATGGTTTTCTAAGTTTGACTTCGATTGATGCTGAGAATCTGATCTGATTTTTAATTTGTCATGAAATTTTAATATTGCTCCATTTTTTCTGTGGGTTTTGTTTCTATCAAGCAGCTGATGTACATGTATCTAATGGTGGTGCCTTACCATTAGTTGGCACAAAATGAAAAGACACTATCTCGGACATAATTTTAATATGGATTATTCTCGTAAAACAAGTCAATTCACAAAGAAATATCAAGAACTGAATGTAGAACATGTTCAGGTGAGTCCATTAATCAAGTTAATATAAAATTCTGATTTTGTACAGACACTGGTTAAGTGTAAATAATGTCCAGTCCTGAAGTACAGAATTTTGCCAGTGTTGTTGGCTGCCACATTGAAAGGGAGATAACTCTGTGCTTCACACGTTGCTTTGCTTTGGGCCATTCAAAAATTACACTGTTGATCTAGTGTCAGATTATTTTGTCTGGTGTACATTTTATCAGGATACTTGTACCTCAATTTTGCTGGGGCATTGTAGGCATAACTCCAATACCAAGATTTAGTTCCATATTATGCCTACTATTCATGTATATATTTTTCTGTAGGCCTACTTGAATTTCAGTAACCCCATGTTTATACCTCCTCTGTCCGCATCTCCGCTTAGATATTCTCCTCAATGTTGGGCAGACATCGCATTCTTCATTTCCACATACAGGACTCCACCCATCCATCACTTGCCACCAATATGTGTAATTAATAATCTTCCTGTACAATGTGTAATATAGTCTGTGACAGTGCCATTATTTTTGTACAGATACTAGGCCAATAATGATGTCTCAATTGTACATTGTAAAGTGTATTTAAATATGTCAAACAAATAAAATGTTTGTATTTATTGTGAATTTACTGATGTTCAGATCGGGTCACCATGGTCAACCAAGAAGTATAATATTGGAAAAACTGGAGGGATAAGAATATCTGCAAATTAATTAATAAAGTGAGATGAGACTGGAATGTCCCATTTCTGTATCTTTCTTAATCTTTGAAAATAACTTTTGTAGATTTTCCTGGGAACCCCAAAACTGAACCTCCCCGTGATTTGAATAGACAAGAATTGTCACTGATATTGCTTGATCCGACTTTCACTATGAGATCTAGGATATACATGTACTACCACACCTAACTCTGCATTGTTGTTTGTCCCCTAACACATTTTGATAGATCTCTTCTGACATGTCTGACGTCAGCTTCATGCATCCAATATAGAAGTGACTGGGGATGAAAACCAGTGCCAAAGTCTACAAAATATCATTAAACCAGACATCGTGGTGACAGTTGATCCATTGATGTGACTCTGACCGACTATCTTCCGAGCATATGGATAAAATAGCCCATGGGCTTCAATATGCCTCGGCTATCAGTTATTGTCTACACCCAGCAATCATGCATTGTATAACATCATCAGTGTATTTTTAGAACTAGATAACAAAAATGTGATCTAGTAGGGTTGACTAGTTCAGCTTTTGCCAAGGCCGGAGGTTCTGGTAGAGCATGACCGAATTCTTAGCTCTAAATATACTCTTTTAAAAAGCTTATAATCCAATCAAGTAATTTTATCTTGGAAATATAGATCAAGGTCAGTCATCTTCAAAAAATTTCAAGTCAATTCTAATCGCCTAGGGAACATGAATTTGGAGATCTTAAACTTAACATATAGAATTTGACCTTTTAAAAATAGATCAAGGTCAGTGATATTCTTCATTAGTCTTCAGGTCCAGCCATAAGTGATATAAATTTGTACAATGTAGATATAATCTTTCATAGAATATTGTACTAAATAGAATCTGACTTGGATAAAATAGGTCAAGGATAAAATAGGTCAAGGTCAGCCATCTTCAGCATACCTTTGGAGCATCACCAGATGTACACATGGTATTAATTTGAAAAGCATAGTTATATTCTTCATGTTAGACCATAATAAACAGTATATGACCTATAAAAAATAGGTCAAGGGCAGTCAACTGGGATAGGCTTCTAGTCCGTCACGAGTTGCATGACTAATATGAATTTGGAGACCCCAGCTTCAATCCTTCCAAAAATATAGCAAATACTAAAATGTAACCTTGATAAAATAGGTCAAGGTCAGTCATCTTCAGTGCACCTCTGGTCCTTCACCAGGTGTATACATAGTATCAATTTTGAAACCCTGGATATATTTCTTCATGTTAGACCATAATAAACCGTATATGACCTTGAAAAAATAGGTCAAGGTCAGTCAACTGGGATAGGCTTCTAGCCAATCACCAGTTACATAAGTAATATGAATTTGGAGACCCCAGCTTCAATCCTTCCAAAAATATAGCAAATACTAAAATGTGACCTTGATAAAATAGGTCAAGGTCAGTCATCTTCAGTACACCTCTGGACCTTCGCCAGATGTATACATAGTATTAATTTGGAAAGCCTAGCTTTATTTCTTCATCTTATATCACAATAAACAGTATATGACCTATAAAAAATAGGTCAAGGTCAGTCAACTGGGATAGACTTCTAGTCAATCACGAGTTGCATATATAATATGAATTTGGAGACCCTAGCTTCAATTCTTCAAAAAATATAGCAAATACTAGAATTTGACCTTGATAAAATAGGTCAAGGTCAGTCATTTTTAATAGGCTTCTGACCCTTCACCCAATACATATGTGGTATCAATTCACAATGCCTGGCTATAATTCTTCTTGAGATATCGTGTTCACAAGAAAGACGGACAGATGACGCTGACGACGACAATACCCTTCGGGCAAAATTGCCCGAGGGGTAATAAACCATCAAGTTGATTAGCTAAATATTCTCATTATTCTGAATTGGCGACCTGCCACAATGGACAGGCTTCATACATTGTACACTACCTTAAAAATGAAAATTTAGATCTCGAGGTCTTGAAAAGCCTTGAAAAATAGAAAATTGTTCTGACATAGCTGAGGACGCTGAGAAGAGGAAATCCTGTTCATTGTTGGTCAATTCCATTGTCAATTTATAGGTCAAAGTTATACAGTCCTTCGCCACCAGATGGCAACGCTAACCCTACCATAGCAATATATTCAACCATTCCAGAAAGAATTTCCAAGTCTGTTCAGAAGTACGACAATGTATGAACAATATATTTGTTGACAGGTCATTCATACTCCTGCTGAAGTAATATAAAAATTAAGACACTTGATCTGTATACATGTAGCTTCAATGACAATGCAAGTACATGTAAAATTACCTTGAAAATTGGAAGCTTCAAGGTGAACCAAACCCTGAATGGTGTTTAGGGTCAATTAATGCAGAGCTGTAGGTACAGTAGTATATTCAAGATGTGAATAGGAATAACTCGATAGCATTCTCGTACATACTTCTTGGACTGATGGTACCCGAGCACCTGTTTTTTTAGTGAATGACTGTACAGGTGGCATGAACTCCAGTGTGTAGAAAAATATGTTTCATGAACATGCGCCTATTCATAGAAGCCAATGGAAGGGAACATTGTGTTTGAGACTCGACAATACCGGACCTGCATGCCTAAGTAAATCAGCTGTAAAACAGAATACTTGGAAACAAATTTGCTGTTCAGCTGGATTGAAACATTCTAATCTGGAAGTTTTATTAAGAATTTGACATAAGCTCTTGTGTTTTCATGTCATCAACATTGAATCCAATTTCAAGTGTATAGGCCTACAGGACACCAAAAGTGTATACATTGCTTGGAACTGTGAGATTGGTTTTCATTATGTTGCTGGTTTATGTACATGAATCTCCTTAACAAATCATTAAGTCGGTAAGCTGAGAAGAGGACTATTCTAAAACTAGTCTTTTTACTGGATATATGGAGTATTGTACTGACAATCTCCTCTTTATTCCTCATATGTAATAATGATAGTTCACAACGAACCTTGGCATTTTTTTCTCTGGCAGGTTAACAGCATAGGTATGAAAATGCAGGTTTTTTTTTAGCACATTCTAATAATATGCTGTCTCCATTTCTGTCCCGTGATTTTATATTTGATTGAAGCAAAAGCTGATCGTACGTATATACCGATGGTTTCCAAACTGATACATTTGTTCATTTGACACAGACAAATGACTTTTGATAAATCAGTGATGTGATATTTATAGATTATTGATGCTGATTTGTTGTTGCACACTCGGGCCAATCTGAATTGGTCCAATCTGAATTGGTCAGAGATTCAACTGTCGTCGTATAAAAAGTCGAGGATGAATCAGTGTTTCCCTTCTGTAATAAAGACCAGATGAAAGAAATGTATGATATTTTTGTTGCTGAATCAGATGGATATAATACAAGTATGGTAATTTAATCACAGGAATGGCAGCTTCGATTTCAACTTGTAAGGAATTAAGTATTCATCATGCAAATATTGTTGGGATATTGCGTTCACAACAAATGAAACCACTGCATTGTTACTGTAGGACTTGAAAGTCATTTGATAGGCAATTCTGTTCATGTTCTTCTAAAACAACTACTCTGTATACATGTATGATTGTTCTAAAACAACTACTCTGTATACATGTATGATTGTTTTGCTCTTGTGGCTTGAGCTCAATATATATATTCAAGGTGGAGGAACTTCATTTTGCACCTTGTGGCATTCTGCATTTCGGCTGATGCAACGAGAGTGGAATTTTCCAGGTCTTTAAAATTGAAGAAAACTGCAGTGAGAACAAATCCTTTTACCTTAGTCTAGTCTTCATTATTGGGACACCACGCCACAAAACAGGCCAATTTTGGTGTAAAACTTATTCAGATGTGCCTACCACACTTAGGGAGCTTCTTGAAATTAGGGCATGAGTTCCCTGAAAGAACTGGCATATGCCGATTATCTAAATGGGATACACTATGCCCAGTGTTGTTCTGATCAGCATGGATAGGAGTTCCAACTGGAACGGCAGATTCCCTGCCATTCCCTCTGTGCTATTGTCTGGCAAGCCCTATGCCATCCTTTATTTGCCGAGTTCGAAAATGGATGCCAGGGAGTTCCAACTCCATGCCACACCGTTTGGAATGCCTTATGCCAGTTCCTGGTTTGCCCTAATTTTCAAGAAGCTCCCTTAATGCAGTCTCCCACCTTTTCAGGTTTGCATCCTCTCACTTGTTGCTCTGAATGGCATATGATAATTAGAACTCCAAAAAGATGTTAGATAAAATGGACAGGAGTCTGGCAAAGAAACCTGATTTCAATCTTTATTACATCATTAATGAGCAACTGCATTAAGAGTCAATTAGACATTTGGTTCCAGGAAAAATTCATTTCAT